>JADLZL010006815.1:0-100304 GCA_015844335.1 Chrysopogon serrulatus | reverse complement strand
AACTTTGAGGAACTAGGTTTCTGGCTCTAGATGACTTGATCTCCAAATGACTTGATGCCTCCAGGGGGGTCTGGCCCTATATTTATAGCCTGGTGGGATGCACGATGGCCGTTGGATCAAACCGACTTAAGGTACGGCTGAGATGGACCCTCAAAGACAGTGGAGGAAGACTCTAGAAGGGGGAAGTTTCCACCCTAGGGGCCGGTCGGCATGACAGGTGCACTCTGCTTTGCTCCGGTGTATTCTGGATCCTTCTAGAGTTGTGTAGCGTATTTTTGAGTTGCAGATAATTCCGAGATGTATTTTGATAATCAAGTCCTTTTCTGTCGTTTTCTGTAATAGTCCCTAAAAATTGATAAATCACCAAAACACATGAAAATTGTCAGATAAAACTCTAGCCTTCTAGATATTCATGTGTTTCTTATGTCTATTGATCCATTAAATGTTGACATTATCCACCGCCAACAACTCCTCCAAGCTTACCCTTTGCTAGTCCCTTAGCAATGCCTAGAGTTGGATCATGAGTTGCTACAATGCTTTTATATCTAAAAAATACACATGTTTTCAAACAGAAATTCTCCTCTGGATTAGACAAAACTGCACTAACTTTCAAACTTACTCATTTTACCTATAGCTATGGAGCTTTTTAACATTCACATGGGTCTTGAGCAATTGAAATATAGAACAATTAAGTCAAACACTATGTCTCAAATTCTTTACTCAACCAATATTTTAGAGTTTTGCAAATTTTTAGAAAAATAAAAATCAGAGCTTAATTGTATGACACCCTCATGTCTCTTTAATATGTGGTATTTATGGATCTCACTGAGGCATTAATAATGTCATGGCCTCCTACAACTAAGGATTATAGTGGAGCTTATAGAAGTGGTATTAAACAAAGGTAAGCATACTTGCAATTCATATATTGTAATATCAAACAATAGATCTAAAGAGAGTCAAGTCATACAATCAAACCAAGATGTGCATGTGTATAGAATATGGTGGATAGGTGAATATATGGTGGCTAATCCTAATTCCACTTTTACTCTTTGAGAATAAATTTCTCTCTCTTAAACTTTAGAACCTTCACGAAAAAACATGAGCTATTTTTATTCTTTCTTTCTCTTCTCTCTCTTTTTCTTTTTTTCTTCTTTCTTCTTCTCTCTTTTTTTACTAGGAGGCAGGCATCTAAGTACCCATTATTTTAATTACTTGGACACTTGTCCATTCTTTAACTCTCTCTTCATTTTCAATAACTTTTCTTTTGCATAGCCACATGCATCCTTTGAATACAATATGATAATTAGGGAGATGGCAATAAGCACTTAGAGTATCTAACAGGGGTTATTCTATGGGGTATATTTTTTGGTGTTTACTCCTAGTGTAGGAGAAAAACAATTTTTAAGGTGGACTGAATGAAAGTGGAAAGTGGTTGCGCTTATTCCCAGTGTAGGAATAATACTTATGTAGGTAGAGTGTGTGTGGGATCTTGATTTTAAAAGCATGACAAGGCTCTCATAAGGTGCACAACAAAGGTTGACTGAACACAACACAAAGCAAGCAGCATGAATAAGCAAAGGTTTTCCTAATCTAAATGTATATCATATATATGGCTTTGATAGGAATTCAAACTTTGTCATACAAGAGCTCATCACATAAGGTTTTGAGTTTGTAAAAGATAAATCTCTAGAACTTTAGTACCTAGGAATAAGATAAACAAAGAGCTTAGACTTTCTCATATCATATCCATCAATCACCTAGACTTACCTCAAGCATATGTCTCCATAAGTTTTAGGTTCAGAGTAAATTCTTATATCAAAGCAGTTATATCTAAACCTCGGGAGAACTTGAGGTTGAAAACTAGGCACTCGAAAGAAATTACGGTACAACAAATATTCATCATCTCCAAGACAAAATTTTATTGTTTCTCAGTTTTTATTTGACTCTCAACAACTAGACACAACTGTAAATACACTCTATGATCACACCTTAATAAATAGCTAGAGTATCTTTATTTGGTTTTAATTGTTATTCATATTTTTATTTCTTTTCAACTAATAGACTCACAAAAGACTACAGACGTGAACCTTCATGTGTCCATATATTTTTGGTATTTTATGACTATAGTATAGACTCGATAATCATGTAGGTATACTTACCTGATAACTAGAGGATGCTCTCCTCTAAGCTGGATATTTGATATGGTTAATCGTTGAAGCTGAGCCATCCTTATCGAAGAGCTCATGCTTATAAGAGCAAGTGTTGCTAAGAATCCCGATCTCGTTCCTTAAGAAGTTACTTCCTTCACAAAGGGGTTAGCTATGTGTCGGAAAGATATACTTTGAATAGTAAAGATGAAGGTATCTGAGTGAGCTGGCTCTTGGAGTCATCCTGCCGAAATCTCTCACAAAACACCAAAACTTATGGAATGGTATTAGGATAAAAAATTAGTGGATAGTCATTTAGAGAATTGGGTATTGTGAAGGTTTCAAAGTATTTTTATGATAGTAGTATTACAGTAGGATGCTCAATTAATATTTTTAGAGTTTTTGGATTTATACGCAGAAAGGAAATATGCATGATATTTATTTTTATTTTCTAGGCCACCACGGTAAGAACTCCTATAGCTTTTACACCATAAGGGTTTCACATGGGGTTTTGAGTTTTTAAGATGCATGAATACAGCCTAATGCACACCTATTTATTTTTGTTATTTTGTAAGTAATACTAATATAGAAAAGTAAACATACTAAAGAGAAAATAAATCATGCAATGCAAGAGAGTAGATATGGATAACAACCGTTGTTACCTCACGGCGAGGGTTCGACGTTTTGAGTCCTCCGAACTGGACTCCTCCTTGTAGTGGTTCATTGATCACGTACTTCAATTTGCTCTTGGATGAGGATTGAGGTGATGCCTGAAAGGACCTTGATGTCGACAAGGAGGCCTAGAGGGGGTGAATAGGCTTACAAAAATTCAGCTCAAGTAGAAATCAAAACTCAGGCCGATGCTGCCTTCTTTTGAGGCCAACACTACCTCCCTGTAATCGTGAGACCAACACAGCTCAAACTTTAAGATTATATACTAGAGATGCTCAATAACGACCTTGCAAAAGCTCAACTCGAGACTCAATAAGATTAGAGTGCGGCACTGCCTCACCTGCATAGAAAGAAGTTAGCACAATTCAAATTCTACCCAAGAAAAAATAGATCAGGTAAATTTAGGAGCTTCCTGGGGTTGAGTAGAGCCTGTTCCACCACCTGGACGTTGGCGGAAGTGCACGAGCAAGTAGATCGGGACCAAACCCTAGAATCACCACAAATACAATATAGCACAATACAAAGCAAGAACACAATAGACATAAGGATTTATCCCGTGGTTCAGCTCACCACCAAGGCTTGCCTATGTCCACGTTGTTGAGGAAGCCACAAAAGGCTTAGGCTTGCCACAAAGGCTTGCCTTACCCTTGTTCTCAAATCAAGGGAGTGAACTCTTGAAGTGAGGGGTAATTTCTTAGCTGCAATGGGTGATTACAAACCTCCCTAGGCTGCCACATAAGTTGGCAAGCTCAAGGGCGATGCCTAGCCGGCTAGGAGCCTTGCTCCTAGAGTAATAAACGCAATCCACCGGCTTAGACATGAACCAAATGCTGTAGGAATTGAAGAACAGGTTGGAGAGCTCTCTAATGTAGTTTGGAGGCTCAATCTCTCATGGATTTGCAAGGGAAGCAAAGGAGAAGGTTGAGGAGCTCCAATGGAGTGAGAGAGGGAGAGGGAGAGCTTCTCTGGTCGCACTTGGGAGAGAATGGTCAATCTGGCCAAGTTGCCGTTGAGAGGAAGACGAAGAGGTATAAATACCCCTTCATCCCAACGGTCAGCTAAGTGCGGCAAAGACTCACTTTAGTGTGGCAAAGCCACTCTACCCAAACAGCTCGAGAATAGAGAAGTAAAACTTTGGTCGTCTAGACAATGGCTAGAGGATGTTTGGTGGATATTTTGAGCACTTGGTTGCACATCAAAGCTTGTGCAATATATCCCCCCTTTATAGTACGGCATTTCCTAAACTCAAATTCAAAATATAAAAGAATATAAACTCTTTGAGCTGGTTGCTACTTTCTTATGCAGCAGGGGTTCCACCATCACTTATGTCATCCTCTTTGTCTCATCTCTTTGAGCAGATCTTCCTTGGGTATGTGACTTGAACCATTTCCATATATATGAGTTCCAACTTATGGCTTCAAGTCACTTCCACTAATAATTCGATTCTTAACATAATATGACTCCTCATAGCTTGATTAGTACCTTGACTCAATGCAAGTACTATCTTCTTCACCTTGGCCATGATACCTCGGTCTTCAAGCCATCGCTTGACCTTCACCTCCGCTTAGTCCCTCGAAGCCCTTTCCTTGCTATCTTCACTTTATCAAGCCACACTCAAGTCACACCATATTGAGTATTCATTGAAAACCATTTTTTCAATTTGTGATCCTTGCTTGAATATTTTCTAGATATGAATGTTAAGATTATTCACGCTTCAGTTTGATTCACATAAAGATATATATGGATCAACATCAATATGGTCAAGCCCATTCACGATTCCTCAAATCCTCTTTATTTTGGCTTGACACTTCCATCGTTCACTTCATTATCAAACTCCTCTTGTTCATGCAAAGCAAGCCATCACCGAGACCAATCCATAGTCATCAACTTCATGTCTCATTTTCCATGTACCAAATATGTTTGCTTTCACATGATGCTATGATATCCCACAACATAGAAGCCATTTTATTGATTCCATTTGGTTTGTTGTACTTAGCTTGAACTATATTATTTCTATGATCTTCCAATACAATAATACACAACTTTGGCCTTCAATTCATCACTGTGTGGAATACCATCAAGTTTGCCTTAGTTGAACCATTGATACACATCTTGTTGTGTAATGTTCATGTATATGTAACATAGTTGGTTTCCTGCTCAACACTTAGCAAACTTGTTAGACCTTTAATTGAGTTTCATTCAATTCACCAAAACCCACTAAAGGCTAGATGCACTTACAATCTCCCCCTTTTTGGTGATTGATGACAACACTATCAAAGCTTATAAAAGATTGATAAATATTAAGATTTTGAATCCTAAGATATAGCGAGCTTTCCCCCCAAATGTGTGCATAGATTGGAATTCAGATTTTGGCCTCAAATGCTAAATGCATATGTTTCAGATGAAGTGTGGGATCTCTCTTATATCTTAGCATTCGTGGGGTGCAATGTGTCAACATGATAAACGTGATACTCATGACAATTATGTAGATCAGAGATAAATGTTGCAGCTACATAGAGCGACACTGCTGCTCCAGGGGTGCGGCACTGCCGCTCATGAGACTGACAGCATAAATACGGAAGCCAAGCACCATTCAACACATGAATGTCACACACTAGCATAAATTGTCCTTAACAAGAGCATCAATTTAAACTATCCTTGCACATGCCACACAACTTTTTGAAAAATCATATCAATCTCTCTCTACCCCCTTACTTTTTCATATTTCTCCCCAAATTCTCCCCCTTTGGCATTAATCTCCAAAAAGGATCTCTCCACCAAAAGGAAGAAATGATGGTATACAAGTGAGAGCAAGAGGTAGGTAAAGGTTCAGCATATAGGTTTTCTCTTTTAAGCTTTTTACCAAATAAAGTATGCAGCAATTTAAACCAAGATTCTTGAGAAATTAGCATATTTAGCTCATACCTCACTTAGATGACACTTTAACATGAGGCAAACTCACTCTATCACCATAAGAGGTATCAACCAAATATCTAACTCATTCTCTAATCGTCACCACAAGAACAAACTTATGGTGTGGCTCAAAATATTGCATACACATGCACACACTAGCATGTAAGGGCCTAGATGCACAAAGGTAATACATGAGTTCATGGAGCGATATACCTTTGCTCTAAGCCTCAGAATCTCCATCATAATCATGAATTTTTAAATTTAGTGCTTTGATGAGCTCATTTCTTTACATACTGTAGAATGGCTTCAGTTATGCCCATCTCTCTTCATCATGACCTTCATGAAGATATCATAAACTTGTGCTTGATCTCAATTGAAAGCCCATTGCTAGCTCTCTTGTTATCATTTTGAGACACAAATTGAAGGCATATTTCTTGATATATCACATGAAAGATTATCCACCAATACCAATTGAAATATGATCTTCACAATTTTGACACCAACTGAAGGAGTCCTCACAAGTTGATGCCAACTGACATGAATGCTTGTATCTCATAATGTCACCTATGGAACGCTCACAAAGACAAGAGATAGCATTAAATTGCACAAGCTAGAGTTTCATAATTAGTGACCATTCTTGATGTGGAAGGCATGTTGATCACTAACTGCAAAACCTCATAACATAGACTAAATTCCCCTTTTTTGATAGTGCATACATGTATATGTGGAAGGCAAGAACATATGCACATTTGGTCAATTAAGTCCAAACAAAAAAGAATTTAAGCTACATTATAGAGAGTAGCTACATAGAGATAAAATTACAATCCAAACAAATATAAGAGACCACTTTACTGATTTAGATTGAGTTGATGTAGCATACTCATGAGAAACTCATTTTCACCAAGAGACTACACAAATTCACTAGAAGAAAAGGTTAGTCCCAAATGACACAAGACATAGAATGAGCTCCCCCTCAATATGTGCATTAAGTACTCGAATTACTTGTGAAATGCACTTGAATCAATTTAAGAGTCTAGAGGAGTTTATCCTTTATTTTGGTCAAGGCATGATAAATTTGCATCAATTGAAATTATGCCAAGAAAATATACCACCACCAAGGTAGATAAGCCATCACATAGATTTTTATTCACATGCACATCATAAGTGAGACGTCAATGATTTAGATAGCTATATTTCTCACTTGATGACGTGTGAATTAGAGCTCTTATAATCTTTCAAGATCCATAATAGGTTCCTAGTTCCTTCTTTACCTAAAGCAACCCACATAGAGAGTAAAAGGTAAAATTCATAAAACTTGTAAATCATGAACTAGGAGTTACCACTCTTTGTTGATGAGATCCTAGGTGACCAATGAGATGGATCATATGCACTCAATGAGCTCTAGAGTGGAGAACTTAACAATGAAAGTCCAAACTTCAATTAGTTTCTCCAACTCATTCAAATCCGGTTCCACTCAAGGATTGGGGCATTCAACAAGAAACCAGAGCACTTGGTTTATAAAGACCAAGAATGTCCTAGAGTAATTGTGAAGCACCAAGAGAATCCATAGGAACCATCTTTCCTTCTCTCCAATGTGTAAGACAACACAATCATGGACTAGAGAGAAAAACTTCGTTTTTTAAAAGTATAGGCTAAACTCTTGATTTCAGATTCATTCAAACTGTTTGCAGCCCAAATACTTTCAGCTGATTATGGTTGCTTGTAATTGATTTCAGCTAGTTCCAACAAATTGTGACACATTTTTACTCCTTGTAGCTACTGAATTCAACTGGTTTCATCTACTTCAGCTAGTTCCAGTAGGTTCTAACTGCTTGCTGCATTTGCAATTTGATTACAACTAATTTCAGCTGTTGTTGGATGCTATCTCTTGGATTTATTGAAACCTGATTTTAATCTTCATCTTAAGCTTGAGAATAAGTCCAAGGCCACTGATTCTTTATGACCAACATAAGAGCCAACTTAATCTTATTGTTATGATGCAATCCAATTATAAATAGCCAGTTTTCAGATTCTGTCTTCCTTAGAGAAGAATTCATATCTCTCAGACCACCTGTCCAATATGCATAAAATTTGGTAGAAATATGCATCTATGAGTCCTCTAACTGCTATAAAAATTTTAGATCATTTGGACTTCGTTTGATCAGTCAAATCAATTATCTACCAAAACTGCTAAGGTCTAAAACTGCAATGCTGAAACTGATAGAGTTTATCTCAAAACTGAAATTCTTATAACCCAATCTTCTTGCCAATTGCACAACAACAAGTACTATATATATGCAGCATGCTCACAAAGTTTCAGGTCAATCCATTAGTATTTGAATATCCAAAACCATGCTTGAAAAACAGTCGATTTAGTACATGCCTGAAAAACGGTCGATTCAGTTCATGCACTGAAAACAAATCGATTCTCATGCCCGAAAAACAATCGATTCAGAATTCTAATTTTTAGGACAGATTTAATAATTCACAAATCTTCTCTTCTTCTTGTCCAATCTTGAGATGAATTTGGTACAGAGAACTCACAAGATGTAATTACCATGCACTCCTCTTATCAATGCTTGTAGTCTTGTGAGTTTATCCAATATAGCTTTTCAAACTCAACCTCAACATTGATTTTATCAATTCAAACTCAGATTTTGGTCTCTAGCAAACTCATCTTACTTTAGATGAAGAGTAACCTTTAGGCTTGTGATTCATCTAGGCAGACACACATACCCTCTTTTAATTGATTTTCTATAAACAAACTCAATACAAGAGGGCATTAGTAACACAAGCACTAGTTTCTCATTTAGTAACCCTTATGTGTAGATGGCAAGTGGGCTACCAAAATAGAAAAACCTCATAACATGGACTAAATCTCCCTTGATGCCATATGCATATTCTTTTTAAGTGGAATGAAAATATAAATGTGCATGGTTGGTCATTTAAGTCCAAAAGGCAGATTTAAACTATATTATGGTGAGTAGCTAATCATAGATAAATCAAATCTAGATTAGCTAGAGAGAATACATTACATTGTTTTAGATTGGTGACCTTCATATGATAGCACACTCTGTTTGAGAAACACATTCTCATTTAGTGAGACTACAAAAATCACTTAAAGAGAAAAGTTAGTCTCACAACTCTAGTTATAGAGTAAATTCCCATGTAATAAGTGCTCTAAGTATTTGAATTTCTCACATAGCACTTTATTCATTTAGGAACTTGGGATTTCACTCTATGTCTAGATCATGGCAGCAAAATGATAATAAAATTAAACTATGCCAAGAGATACTCACAACCATTTAAGCATGTAGATGGCCATAAGATAAGAATGAGAATATAGCATCTACCATATGACAAGATTCCATCAAATAGAGAGTTCTTGAACTATGAGTGATGAATGCCTCTACTTGAGCTTGATTCTTTACTCTTGGATTAAAGTCCACAAAGAAAACCCAATTCATCTATGTTGCTTGGTATGGATGATCATTCAATTCCAATCATACTTTTCTTTTCATGATAACCAACAACCAAAGTATCTCCTCAAGTGTTTCCTTTTCCTAAGTGGCTACATAAGACACAAAAGGAGTAAAGTTGGAAAATAACATGCACTTGATATTTTAGAGATTACTACTCCTTTTCAATGTTTTGGTGAGCCCGTGGTTGCATTAAAGATTGATCCCGAATTGATCTTTCATTTTCATCACATAGAGATGAATCACTTCCATCATAGTTTTCATCTTGTTCTTGCTCAAACATGAGTTGTAGGTCACATCCATGAATAGGTGCGCTTTCAGCTACTATTATCCTGAGGTCCAAAGACTTCTACTCCACGAGCAAAACTTCTACTTGCCCCGAACTTCTGCTCTCCTCGAGCATATAGACAATGGCTTCATCTTGAGGAGTTTGCACTTCTATAGGCTTGATTTCTTGTGGCCTTTTTTTCACCAATAGCCATTTGCTTGATTGCTTCACAAGATGCTTCTCATTTCCTACAACTTGAACAAGATCTTGCTCTACTAGAGAGCCGTTAAGAGCATCATATGGCAAATAATTCATTCAGACTTGAAAATTTTAGCCACTTCTAATAATTCACAAACACACATATATTTATGAACTACTAGAGACTACACAAGTCAAGTGGCTAGCTAGCAAGGGTCAGGTACTTGTTACCGAGGTGAGTATGAAGTTTAAAATATATCCATCAATTTATCCTTGGGTCAATCTTGAAAGAATGGACAATATGAATAAGATTGATAGCTTGAGATGATATTTTCAACTCAAGCACCCCAAGGCTTCATATCACCTTCAAGTACCTACAACACTCAACACGCACAATTTGGTACCCAAACCATGTTGGGTCTATGAAGGTAAGTCACAAGAGACTTAGGCACCCAAATGGCCTTTGTGCTAGCATATAGTGAACCAATCACCTTTCTAGCACAAGCGTCAATTTTGGGCCTCCTAAGCAAATTTGAATTAATTGATGAGTTGTGCTTAAGAGTGTTACCCATGGGACAATCCTTACCTAGATGTCCCTTTGTTCTACAAGTGTAGCATAGGCGGTTCTTATTTTTGTTGGTCTTCTCTTCTTGCCTTTTGCTTGCTACCTTGCTGATGAGCCTCTTTCTTGATGACATAAAGCCTTCACTTTTCTTGTTTAGACATGAGCCAATTTCATGTCCCTTCTCATTACAAGCATAACACTTTCTCTTGATGCTTCTTGTCATTTTCTTTGAAAGTGTGGCTTGGTCATCAATCTTGTTGGAACACATTGAGGCATTGTGTCCCTTGCTGGAGCACTTGACATGAGCCATCTTGTTTTTCTCTTGGATCTTGCTCATGCCTTTGTCTTCCTTCTTCAAGGAGCAATCTCTTACATGGTGACCATCTCTCTTGCACTTGTAGCAAGTGATGAGAGTCTTCTTCGATTGACGTTGCACCTTGGTGGTCATAGGGGCTTTGCTGTTCTGCCCAGGTGTGGCACTGCCGCACTTTGGAACCTCTGTAGAATTGCTGCTTTCTGGACAGATTGTACTTCTTTCAATTTCCCTTTGACTTTGCCATTGGACTTGTGACTTTGTTTATGGGATTTGGTGCATGCATCACTTGATCCCTTCTCAAGCTTCTTCACCATGTCTTCACGGTTATCTTGAGAAGGTTGAGCATTGCACTTTCCCTTCAACTGATTCAAGTCCCTTCTTAGCCTCTCAACTTCTTCCTTGAGCTATTTATTTTCTCTTGCAATAGAATCATCACAAGTTTTTACAAGTACATGCTCAATGGACGGTTGGCTTGCTTGAGAGCAATAATTGTTAGCACATGATAAAATAGATGAAACTTGTATACATGTGCACTTGTGTGTGTGAGGTTGATAAGATTTTACCATTGTTACCACAACCTCATGAGTAATTTCTAGCATCAGATGAGAATCCATAAGCTTCTCATGAGAGCACAACAGCTCATCATGACTTTCTTGCAAAGTCTCATTCTTGCTAGTGAGTCTTTTCACTTTCTCCTTGAGCATATAATTCTGATCTTCTAATTGAGCAACACAGGATAGAGAATTAATAGCATTAGTTTGCTCAATTGATAAGTTTTCATACCTTTTGACCAAATTAGCATGAGAGCACTTAAGCTTTTTATATTTTTTGGTCAACTTCTCCAAGCATTTGATCTTTTCAACGAGAAAGTCTTCTTGCTTGTAAAGTTCATCTAAGAGCTCATCAATCTTCTCTATGAGCTTGAGCATCATCAATTTGTCTTTCTTGCTTTATCGAGCAAAGAGTTGATTGACTTCATCATCATCACTCTCACTTTCAGTTTTACTCTCACTTGAACTCACCACTCTCACTTGCCATATTCTTCTCTTTCTTTGCCAAAAGGCCTAGATGAGAAGTGGTATAGAGAGCTGAGCTTCTTGGTGAGGTGGACTCATCATTTAGTATCCACCGATCACTAGCTTCTCCTTCCTTCAACATGTTAGTCTCACAGGAACAATAGGAAGTAGAAGTACCACATGTAAAAGCATTGTTCTCACCAATCATTTCATAACCTTCTATATATGTTGGTGAGAGAGTGGATGTGGCATAATCACCGAGACCTCTTGGAAGAAACACTTGAGGCTCTTCAATTATTGGTGAAGTTGAGCACTCCTCAAGTGGTTCCTCCAATGAGAGCAACTTCTTGTTACATTTGGACTTGTCATATCTCTCCTTGAGCGTGGTCCAAATGAGACGGGCATCATCAAGTGGTTCAACTCCTCCAAACATGACGGCGTCTAATACATCTTCACTCAAAGCACTAAATAAGGCATTAGTTGCTTGAGCATTGTATTGTAAGCATTTCACTTCCTCTCTAGATAGATAGTCCAAATCATCACTAGGAGGTAAAATGCTCACATCTACAATCCGCTCAATTTGAGGACCCTTGTCCTTAAAAACAGTAAGCATAGCAGTGGACCATGATGAATAATTTGAGCCATCAAAAAGTAAAACTTCTAGAGATACCTCATCACTTGTCGACATTGTCTCTTAAGGCGGTTAAGCCCAAAATTGACAACCTAGCTTTGATACCAATTGAAAGGACCTTGATGTCACCAAGGAGGTCTAGAGGGGGGTGAATAGGCCTACAAAAATTCAGCTCAAGAAGAAATCAAAACTCAGGCCGATGCTGCCTTCTTTTGAGGCCAACACTACCTCTGTGCAATCGTGAGAACAACACAGCTCAAACTTTAAGATTATATACTAGAGATGCTCAATAACGACCCTACAAAAGCTCAACTCGAGACTCAATATAGTGCAGCACTACCGCTCCTATAGTGCAGCACTGCCTCACCTGCACAGAAAGCACTTAGCACAATTCAAATTCTACCCAAGAGAAAATAGATCAGGTAAATTTAGGAGCTTCCTGGGGTTGAGTAGAGCCTGTTCCACCACCTGGACGTTGGCGAAAGTGCACGAGCAAGTAGATCAGGACCAAACCCTAGAATCATCACAAATACAATATAGCACAATACAAGGCAAGAACACAATGGACTCAAGGATTTATTCTGTGGTTCAGCTCGCCACCAAGGCTTGCCTATGTCCACGTTGTTGAGGAAGCCACAAAAGGCTTAGGCTTGCCACAAAGGCTTGCCTTACCCTTGTTCTCAAATCAAGAGAGTGAACTCTTGAAGTGAGGGGTGATTTCTTAGCTGCAATGGGTGATTACAAACCTCTCTAGGCTGCCACACAAGTTGGCAAGCTTAAGGGCGATGCCTAGCCGGCTAGGAGCCTTGCTCCAAGAGTAATAAACACAATCCACCGGCTTAGACACGAACCAAGTGCTATAGGAATTGAGGAACAGGTTGGAGAGCTCTCTAATGCAGTTTGGAGGCTCAATCTCTCATGGATTTGCAAGGGAAGCAAAGGAGAAGGTTGAGGAGCTCCAATGGAGTGAGAGAGGGAGAGAGAGAGCTTCTCTGTCGCACTTGGGAGAGAATGGTCGATTTGGCGCAGGTTGCCGTTGAGAGGAAGACGAAGAGGTATAAATACCCCTTCATCCCAACGGTCAGCTAAGTGCGGCAGTGCCTCACTTAAGTGCGGCAGTGCCGCGGTGCGGCAGTGACTCACTTTAGTGTGGCAGTGCCACTCTGCCCAAACAGCTCAGAATGGAGAAGTGAAACTTTGGCTGTCTAGACAATGGCTAGAGGATGTTTGGTGGATATTTTGAGCACTTGGTTGCACATCAAAGCTCGTGCAATGTATCCCCCTTTATAGTACGGCATTTCCTAAACTCAAATTCAAAATATGAAAGAATATAAACTCTTTGAGATGGTTGCCGCTTTCTTATGCGGCGGGGTTCCACCATCACTTATGTCATCCTCTTTGTCTCATCTCTTTGAGCAGACCTTCCATGGGTATGTGACTTGAACCATTTCCATATATATGAGTTCCAACTTATGGCTTCAAGTCACTTCCACTAATGATTTAATTCTTAATATAATATGACTTCTTATGGCTTGATTAGTACCTCGACTCAATGCAAGTACTATCTTCTTCACCTTGGCCATGGTACCTCGGTCTTCAAGCCATCGCTTGACCTTCACCTCTGCTTAGTCCCTCGAAGCCCTTTCCTTGCTATCTTCACTTTATCAAGCCACACTCAAATTACACCATATTAAGTATTCATTGAAAACCATTTCTTCAATTCATGATCCTTTCTTGAATATGTTCTAGATATGAATGTTAAGATTATTCACGCTTCAGTTTGATTCACATAAAGATATATATGGATCAACATCAATATGGTCAAGCTAATTCACGATTCCTTAAATCCTCTTTATTTTGGCTTGACACTTCCATCGTTCACTTCATTATCAAACTCCTCTTGTTCATGCAAAGCAAGCCATCATTAAGACCAATCCATAGTCATCAACTTCATGTCTCATTTACCATGTACCAAATATGTTTACTTTCACAGGATGCTATGATATCCCACAACCTAGAAGCCATTTCATTGATTCCATTTGGTTTGTTGTACTTAGCTTGAACTATATTATTTTGATGATCTTCCAATACAACAATACATAACTTTGGCCTTCAATTCATCACTATGTGGAATACCATCAAGTTTACCTTAGTTAAACCTTTGATACACATCTTGTTGTGTAATATTCATGTATATGTAACATAGTTGGTTTCCTGCTCAACACTTCGGAAACTTGTTAGACCTTTAATTGAGTTGTCATTCAATTCACCAAAACCTACTAAGGGCTAGATGCACTTACAATGCCTCCACTAGTGCCGCTTCCAATGGTGGTTCCACCTTTTTTCTTTCTTTTTGTTTGCATCTCAAAACCAATCTTTATTACTGAAGCATGATGGTACCTGTGGTAAAGGGTAGATGAATTTTAATGGTCTTTTTCTTCCTTGCATCTTGAGCTGTTCATTAGCATCTTGTCTCATATGTTGTATTTCTTTCTCACTCTTCCAGCCTTCTGCTTCTCTTATTTTCTCTGCAAAGAGATTAGTAGACAACACATACCCAAAGAAATAAAATAATTAAAGTATGGATAGTGTTTGCCAAGGAGTTAATGATTTACCATTACTTCAACAAGGTTGAGGTGAAGATATTATTTTGAAGAATACCTCTAACCTTGATTTGATTCTATGAACAGTCTCCTAATATGATTCATTTTTATATATGACAGGGTAGCCTATATACACAACCAAATTCTTATACAAGGATGCTTTAATCTCATAGTTATGTTTAAGTAATATTCTAAAGCATACTTATAATACAACAAGAAAGTTTAAAAGACTAAAAATATTTATTCAAATAGAACCAAGAATATGTATGGTGAACTAAAGAATTATTTTATTTATTTTATATTTTAGCAGGTTGAGCATGGCATAAGGTAAAGATAAATTAGCAATATGGTATAAGATGTTGAATATAGTTTAATGTTATATGAGGCTTAGATAAACGTACCTTATGTCTTTATCCTTTCTTCTCTCGGAAGTAAGTGGTGACAAACTTACCCTGAAGAAGAAGGGTTGTCCGATTCATCTATTTGTGAACACAGATAATTACATGCTCTTCATCAACCTTTTTTTTGATCTTGATTGATTCATGGTTGATGAGTTGGGGTCCATTAGAGATGCTAACTCAAGTCCCACCCTGATTGTTTAATGAGGGGACTTTTTTGATGTTCATGTGAAATCTTCATCTCTAATGGTTTAGGGGTGTCGCTTCGGTGATCATGGTCGTCCATGGCCTTACTTAACATCATTATTGCTGACATACAAAATGGCATCTTCGAAAGATTTTTTCCTGCAAAATGTTAGTGGACACATACCCGAGGGAATATAATAAATTTGGAATACGAGTTTTGTTGTTCATATTTTTTGCAATTCTATGCTAATAAGATAATGCATGGTTTTAAGATTATTTAGCATATATTATGTCTAACATGTTTTATGTTGTTGCTGTATTCTAGTATGGTTCAAGACAAAGATGACTTACAACAAAAAAGATGAATGAATATCCATTGATACTTACAGTTCTCCCTTCATGAAGGATAAGTTTGGGTCTTCTTTTGCGAGTCATTACCAGCCTTGATTCATCTCATATGTGTATTCCTTTCATAACTCACATGATGGAATTTGTGAGTGATGCAACGTCTTTATTCCCCGTCACTTGAGATATGAATTGAATTTTTGTGACGTCGACCTCTTTCTCCAATCTTGGATTTAATATGTCTTCCTTTCTTATGGGAGCTTGCCGAAGGTCGTAAACCTATCATTTATTACCCCGCATAAGATATTAAAGTAGACAAAAGAAGGGTGATCCTGTTTGAGCAGGGGTTAATAGTTATCTCTATCATATTAAATAGTAAAAGTGAATCAATATTCTTAATTGTCTAGTTACCTTCCCCAGCAACGGCACCAAAAATATTGGTTGGTATTAATTAACTCATCACTTATTTTGGTAGTCACCTATCAATTATCTAGACCTCTAGCGAAGTGTACTAGGTTGTCATCTCCAGCTATGATGCCAAAAAATGTTTGTTATTAGTACTACCTAGCATTATTACGAGAACAACACCAAATAGATCTATATCATTTTATGTAGAAAAAATATAAAGATATATATATAAAATGGATCCGCAAAGCGCCTGATAATTATACCATTGCAGCAATTAACCTAGAGTATTAACAGGTTGTCGATTTATATTTATACCACTAGGAAGGTCTGGCGAAATATATTGATAATTTATATCATTAATGCAAAAGTAAACCATAACCTTAAATCTACTCACATCAGGGGATAAGTCATAAGATAAATATATATAAGCATTGATCAAGCATTATAATAAGATAATAGATTCACTCAGAGCACTCTAACTACCACAATAACGCAATCAGACCCAAATAGTGGAATAATTTCTAGTGTCATTCTATAACTACACATCAATGAACACTTCAATTAGTGCAAACACACCTAGTAATTATTATTAGGCTGCTACGATATCAATACATAAAGAGCGTCAACTAAGGAAGGAATTAAGACAATCATCACCCTCCATCGCGACCGCGCTCTATATAACCTATGTGCAAAGGGTGGATTACAAAGGATTCAATGGGTCTGTCACACCCACGAGCTACCACACGACATGGCATATTAGGGGGCACTCGCAGATAAGCAGAATATCTAGGCTCCATGCCTACATAATGCCTACCACTCAACCATGGTTCCTTTAGATGAGCGCTATACGAGCATATATATAAATTCAATAGCAGTGGACTAACTATACTAGACATATAATCAAAGTAGACGATAAACATTGCAATCAAGAATATAAATAGATAAAGATTAATTGTTGCCATAAACGATATATGTAGTAAACATAATAATGAATAATACAATACCAGAGTAAAGAGTACAAGAATAGTACCGAGCTCCACGCTCCTGACAACGGCGATCGGGAACCCAAGCTAGGTTAACTCAGCTTGACTCCCTCTAGACCTAATCTAACTAGGCTACTGCTATAGAATAGAGAAACTCTATGGAACTAGGGTTTCTGACTCTGAATGACTTGATCTCCAAATGACTTATGCCTCCAGGGGGGGTCTGGCCCTATATTTATAGACCGGTGAGATGCACGACGGCCGTTGGATCAAACCAACTTAAGGTACGGCTGAGATGGACCCTCAAAGGCGGTGAAGGAAGACTCCAGAAAGGGTTGACGGTCCCCTCAGGGGGCCGGCCGGCATGACAGTTGGGGCCGGCCGGCCGCACCTAGAAGCCTCTCGCGCTCCGCTTTGCTCTGATGTATTCTGTATCCTTCTAGAGTTGTGTAGCGTATTCTTGAGTTGCAGATAATTTTGAGATGTATTTTGATAATTAAGTCCTTTTTCGCTGTTTTCTAGAATAGTACCTGGGAATTGATAAATCACCAAAACTTGTGAAAATTATCAGATAAAACCCTAGCCTTCTAGATATTCATGTATTTCTCGTGTCTATTGATCTATTAAATGTTGATGTTTCCACCGTCAACAACGGAAAATTGAATCGAAGACCTCAGGCTCTTATAACTACTAGGCTACATTCCCTTTCGCATTATTCCCAACACTTGGCCCTATTTGGATCCACTAGCTGATAGTAGATAGTTGTTATCTAATTTGATTTAGCAAGTGAGATAGTTGTTACCTAGAGTTATAACTAATAACTATCTAGTCCACTATACATACATATGAGGATTAAAATGCGATAATTTTTAAACCAAATAGGGCCTTAGCTCTACTAGATCAAACTAATAACTACATCTCATTGAAATCCTGTCTAGTCATGGGAATACGGAATACATCAATAATGTTTGAAGTACTTTTGACCTTTTATGTGGAGATTACAGGTTCTCCTTAGCAAAAACTACGCAGAGTGGGGTACTTTGGAAACATTATATTTCCAAGGAAGAGATCATCCTAGAAACTTAGTGTCACCTTTGCCAGGGGTAAAAACGCAAGCGCTCGGAATATTCTTCCACCAAAATGATCTTTTTTCCCCGTCACAGATGTGGAACACCGTACCATTAGAGTAGTATTTATTCCGGGGTAAGATTTACCCATTATTAGACATCTTTCTTGTTAAAGAATATATTTAATTGCTTGAGGAGCATCATTCTGAACAGATAAGTTAATAACCCCACGACCTCCCTTGTCCTTGGGCTTCTCATGACACTCTTGCAGACACTCCAGTTCGTTATTACCTTTTTCTTGATACAAATTATGTTGAAACCATGTACAAATACGTTGTGCTTAACTTTTGATTAAGTTCTTTGTGGAATTTATTCACCTAGGTTCAAGCTCTAGAGTGATATCATGCTATTGGATGTACTAGTAAATAAAAAAAAAAAAAAAAAATGGAGGGTTATGCATGCATACGAGCATCTACATCTATATTTGTATTTAAACTTTAAAATTACTAAAAGGTTCGACCGACTTTAACAATACAACTGGTATAAGTATGTGCGTTAATGTCAACTGGGAAGAATCGTCCCTAGGTGGCAAGGGACGTGTTTCTTCTCTAGCTCATCCCTCACCTCATCCTGATGTTTAGAACAGCTCTCTATTTTATTTTACTATAGTAACATGTGAGCACCACCTCATGAAGTTCAACATCTCTATTTTTATTTTACTATAGCAAGTAACAAGTGAGCACCACCCCATGAAGTCATGATGATCTCTAAATAAGATATGCAACAATTGGCAGATAGTAATATCTTATCCATTGGCGTTGCTCACGGAGAAGATCTAATATAATGAATTCAAATATTGCCGGAGCCGAAAAGGTCATCCGATGGATGGAACCGCATACCTAATAATCCCTAAAAATATACTCCCTTTGTCCCAGTATGATTGACGTTTTAGCTTTTGAACTGGTGCAGTACGGAAGCATTGAATGCATCACGCAAGTGTGTCCAGATGTATTCAAGGAGGTGTGAATGTAGACGATGTCCTTCAGTGCTAGAGCGACATTCAAACTGGGACAGAGAGAGTAGTATAGCAAACCCGCTGAGCCACACAAATTGTCACAAAGAGAGATTGGTCAGAGATTGCCTCTTTCTCATGCACGTGGGCAACCCCTGTTCCGATCAGTCTCTGGCAGATGCTTCCAAAACTCAACTTTTCGCGGACCAAAACGGGGCCTTCATTGGCTTGCTTGCTCTCACCGTCTGTCTGTCTGTCGCTTCCTCGTGACTCATATGATTAATAAGTTGTATTATCAGCTAGCTGTACGAAACTTTGATTAGTTTTGTGCCACTGCAGTCGCAATCCCTATGACCCTATCTGTTAATGCTAGGCGCTAGCTAGTACTATTACGTCAGCAAAAACATATAATTATATATGGGATGCGTGCCGAGCAAACTAGTTTACGTTTAACTAAGTTTATAGTAGATATTACTGGCACTTATGTCATAAGGGATTTTTTATATATTTTAATCTTTTTTTAATTAATATTCCAAACATAACCACACCTAAAAAATATTTGCACGACATAGCCCTTTTTTGGTCGCGCCAACGTCCGTGGGCGCGACCAAACAACGTTGTCGTGCCACATGCATTGGCGCTGGCAAGATACGGCACTTTGGGCGCCGTTTCCGGCGTGGAAAAAAGCTTGTCGCGCCACATGCATTGGCACGCGACAGTCTTGTCTTGTCGCGCCAGCCGGAACGGCGCGACAAGACTGAATTTTCAAAAAATCATAACTCTTCAATACTACGTCGGATGGAGATGATTTTTATATGAAAATTGTAGCTCTCGACAAGATCTACAACTTTCTAGGTTTGAGTTTTTTCATTTCAAGCCGCTAAGATGCTCAAAAATTATATAAAATTTCAGCACCAAAATAATCGCGTATTAGCGCTTGATTTTCAAAAAAATCATAACTCTTCAATTATGGAGATGATTTTTATATGAAAATTGTAGCGCTTCGACAAGATCTACAATTTTCTTGTTTTGAGTTTTTCATTTGAAGCCATTAAGATGCTCAAAAAATTATATAAAGTTTCAGCACCAAAATAGTCGGCGTATCGGCGCTTGTCGCGTCCATACAAATAATATCTTGTCTTTGGGCGATCAACGTGTCGACGTGCACCGGAGGGCTCGGGCGCTAGCCTCCACCGCTGCTTTCCTGTCGGGGTGAGGATCTCGTAGGATCTGCTTGTGCTCGGTCGGCGCCCCTACTGGCCGGGCGCCGTGGGCGGCGGCGACGCGGAGGATCTTGTGCTCCCCATTTGTGGGGACGTGCCCGAACACGCACACCGACGATGCCTCGTTACCGCTTCGTGCACGCCGGATGCCAGTGACGCCGCCCGTGGCCGGGTCGAAACACCGACGGGGCGGGTCGTGCCGCCCGTGCCGACGAGGCGGCGGGAGGCCGCCGGTCACGCCCGCGGCCGTTGCCTTGCTGTCCAAAGCGCGACCGTCGCGCCGGCCGCCACGCCTACGAGATTGAGGTCGGCGTGGGAGATCTTGGCATTGGCGGTGGCGTACGGCGGCGACGAAGAGCGGGTTCGCTTTGCTACTTGGCCGCCCCATAGTGCAGGCCGCCGAGGAGCCGCGTGGGCGGTGCAACTGCCCGCCGTCGTCGGTATCCGTGGGGAGGACGGTGCCGACGGCCCTGTTGCTGGGCGGTGCCGCTAGCAGATATGCCATCGAGTTGAAGCCGAGTTAATACTCAAGAAAATAATATAAATTTTCAACACGAATATGCTATATTATTTCCCAGAACTTTTAACGACCTCAAATATAAAAACTCAAAACTACAAAGTAGTAGGTCTCATTGAGAGCTACAATTTTTGTATAAAAAAGTATTTTCATTTAAATCCATACAAAAAGATATTATTTGTATGACGCGACAAGCACTAACACGTGATTATTTTGGTGCTGAAATTTTATATAATTTTTTTGAGCATCTTAACGGCTTCAAATGAAAAACTCAAAACAAGAAAGTTGTAGATCTCGTCAAGAGCTACAATTTTCATATAAAATCATCTCCATCTGACGTAGTATTGAAGAGTTATGATTTTTTGAAAATCAAGCGCTAATACGCGATTATTTTGGTGCTGAAATTTTATATAATTTTTTGGGCATCTTAACCGCTTCAAATGGAAAAACTCAAAACTAGAAAGTTGTAGATCTCGTCGAGAGCTACAATTTTCATATAAAAATCATCTCCATCCGACATAGTATTGAAGAGTTATGATTTTTTGAAAATTCAGTCTTGTCGCGCCGTTTCCGGCGGCGCGACAAGACAAGTATCTTAGCCGCGCCAATGCATGTGGCGCGCGACAAGCTTTTCCACGCCGGAAACGGCGTCCGGTGCCGTATCTTGCCGCGCCAATGCATGTGGCACGACAACGTTGTTTGGTCGTGCCACGGACGTTGGCGCAACCATGTCCGTGGGCGCGACCAAAAGGGCTATGTCGTGCAAATATTTTTTTTAGGTGCGGTTATTTTTGGAATATTAATTAAAAAGGATTAAAATATATAAAAAATCCTGTCATAAGTATATGATGAAATATATTCTGTAGCTAATATAATGGTCCTTATTTTGTATCATGAATGTTTGCATATTTTTATATAAATATAGTCAAAGTTTAAACGGTTTGACTATTTGAAAAACGAGAATGAGTAGTAGCACAGCAGGCCCGGTCTCACTCTCAAATGGGGCTGACTACAGCAAGAGCATGCCCAATAATACATGAGATTGCCGACGGTCGCATGGCCAAGAGAGAGGGGAACAAAGAGATAAGCTTGGTGCTTAAGGAGGATTTTGTTGCGCGACACATCGCGCGCTGCGGGAGCGCGCGACCCCACATCCATCATCTTCCACCTCTCGATCGCGGTCGACCTTGCCCTCGCCCCCACCTCTGCCCCTACCACTGGCCGCTACCGCAGTTTCACTGCTCGCGCTCGACCTCTACCCGGCCTTCCTCAACGTCGCCCATGCCACGGTGTTAGGGTTCGTCGGAGCCTCGGCCCTAGATTGCTGGAGCTCGGCGAACCCTAGCGCCCGTGGCAGTCACCTTCTACCCCTCCCCCCTCTCAAGCTCCAGCCATGGTGCCCCCCGCCCACCCTGGCTCGGCCACCTCCACCACCGTCAGAACCCTAAAGCTGCCCGACATCCTTCTCCACCGCCTGGCAGGCTTGTGTGCCTCCCTTGACAAGGCCCTTCTGTACCCATCGGAGTTGGAAAGGAGAGTGGGAGGAGCTCGTCGCCGCGGGCGCGACCGCCGGGAGGCGGTGCGGCATGGGCGTGGGGAGAGCTCGCCGGGACATGGGGAGGAGGCGAGCACGAGGAGGGTCGCGGGACTTATCGCGTAGTAGAGTTTCCGCAGCCCAAAGTATCAACATCATCATGTGCCTGAGCTAACATAAAGATGCAGAACACTCCATCAAGAAAAAAGAGAGGCGCCATAAATACCTTGCCTTTTCAGGATTGGAGCCGTTCTACCCAACATTGCTGTATATGATGACTGTGTATGTGATGGCATCACGCATGACGCATTTGTATATGTGTTGCCATCTCTTGAAACATTGTTTGCACACTTGCACATCACTTTTTCTTTTGCCTATTTTTAATGACAGACACCTATACATGTATACACACACTCATCCATTGAATCGGGGTATTAAACAGGTTTCACCGTAAGAACCCACCCACGCTCGTTTGCACCGCACATCATGTGTTTAGATATGTGTGGAGAATCTGCTTGGCCAACCAGCATTGCCAAAGACGCGTGCGTTGGATTTCAAACGACCTATCCAGAAGTTGCATCCAGGGACCAGGGGTTGAAACCAAACAGGACCTAAGCAATTTGCAAAATACTCCTTATTATCCCAAAGTATAGCTATCTTTAAGTCTGTTTTTTTAGATAATAGGCACTCTCCTATGTTATAAAAAATGTCATTCTTGAGACATCAAATATATTTAACTTTGATCAAATATATATAAAAAATATTAATAAAAAATATTAATATATAATATAGCAATGCTATTCTACATCCTAAATGTAGAATATAAAAAAAACCATAGGCACATGGAATTTTTTTTGGCCATTAATGCTTCACTAAACGATGCATTGTCCTACATATAAATAATAGACCAACAATTCAAATGCAACGTATGCAATAGTAAAAAAATCATTTGCCTAAAGAACTGGTCCAATATTCGAGATAGCTATATGCCTATGTCTACCCTTTCAAACTTACTAGTAGTAAAAAAAAAATATGCAATGAAAAATATTAGTAATTACTAATAAATACTGACAACTATACAAAAAAATATTGATAAATACTAAAGTTATAGTATAAAATACTTAAAGATACTGACAATTACTAAAGTTAGTACCAGTCGAGTGCGTGGGGGCGTAACGCGACGGCGACGGCCGGTCGGCCGGCGGTGTGCGGGCCCGCCGGGGGTGTGCGTGTCGAGGATATGACGGCCCAGGTCGGCGCTGTCGGGGCGTGGGGCCCGGCACCGTGCGCGTACTGCTCCGTATCTTCTGGCTCGGTCTCTTGGAGTGGAGCTGGCCAACTAGCCTAGAGCAGGTGCGGTAGCAGCCACTCTGTTTTAAAATGAGTGCAATTCCCAATTTAAATGGTTAAACGTTTAACTAAGTTTGCACAAAATAGTCAATCTAGTCTCTATTAGATGTCGGCCTTGTTTAGATTGTAAAAGTTGAAAAAAATTTAGAATTATAGCGTTTCGCTTGTATTTGGCAAATATTGTCCAATCGTGGACCAACTAGATTTAAAAGATTTGTCTCGTGATTTACAACTAAACTGTACAATTAGTTATTTTTTTTTTACTTACATTTAGTGCTCCATGCATGCGGCTAAAATTTAATATGATAGAGAGAGTGAAAAAACTTAGAATTTGGATGGTATCTAAACAAGGCCTAGTGGGTGCCGGTCGCCGCAGAGATCACGCCGCTAGCCAAAAGCCCAGCAGAGAGAGAGAGAGAGATGCTCAAGCCTCTGCATCTCTTGCGCCGTCGGCGTCGGACAACACCATTGGCCTGCTGCCCGGCATTCCATTCCATTCCACGGCTGCATTTCCTCTCATCTGCCCGGCCACCCGTGACCTGGTCCCCTCGGACGCTATCCGCGCTCATTTTCCTCTATTTTCATCCTCTATACATCTTAGTTATCAAGATTCTCTCCTCTATACACATTTCTTTCGCACCCATCTATAACTTTTATAATCTTAACCCCCACTAATGAATTCTTTGGCCTTTGATTGGTCCAATCCTAAAAAGTGATGTCATGCGACGTCATCAAATCAGTTACGCCCACTAAGCCTCATTTATCTCCCACTAGCTATTTCTTTTAAATAGAAAAAAGTCTTAGCAACCTAAACCAAGTATCGTAATTAAAAATCCAATTGCACCATGGTGTTCCTCACAATAAACTTTTTTAAAACAAGACCCACATGGATATATTTCGATAACATTTTTCGATAACTTTTTATAAAAATTTAAATCGTTTCTAAGCAAAAACCGTTTTGTAAGTAAAAACCTAGTAAAACCGTATATCACATAGACTACATGTTCAATTGCACCATGGTGTTTCTCGCAATAAACTCTTCAAAATAAAACCCCACATGGATATATTTTGATAACTTTTTTCGATAACTTTTTTGCAAAAATTTAAACCGTTTCTAAGAAAAATCTGTTTGTAAGCAAAACTGCATATCACATGGATTACATGTGGTCCTCTAAAACATGTATAATTTTATGAAGAAAAACTCCTAGAATTTTAGGAGGAGGAATGACCCTCAGATATAGTAGGGGTGGGGTTCAGGTAGATGAGATTTATGTGATGCCCAGTTCAAATAATCTATACCATGTATGTCAATAGATACAACCTCCGCAATTGACCTACTACATCTATATATGTGTATCTATTAATTCATAGTTTCGACCATTATAAACTTCTTACATTTCTACTTCATACCTGCAATGCGTGGGGCATCCTACTAGTTATCTTCTATATCTCACACTCTATACCATCTACCAACAATAACCCTACTTGTCATCCTCTAAAAATTTTATCTAAATATATCCATGTGAGATAAGAATTTATTGAAATGAATTTAATGGTGCAATCGAATTTAATTAGTTTTTTGGTTTGTGAGTTAAAATATTTTTTGTTAGTTGAAAAGAACAGGACCCATCTAGATTCTCCCGCCCATGCGCGGATGCGCTCTCCGCCTCGGCCTTCTCCTCTGCGCGTGGTGGGACCTGTCCTTTTAGCGGAGGCCTGGTACTGCGGCAAATCTGGCGGACGGAGCCAGCAATCTTGCACACACTGGAACGATACCATATATGCTGGAACGATACCGTATCCCACTGCAGACCTTCATCCGCTAAAAAGATCCTCCAGAATCCTTTACCGTAAAGCGGTGCGGACAGTCTAGAACTCTCTGCACTCTTTATACTCTAAATTCATCCTCTAAAAAGAATATTCCGTCCTGTTCATCGAGATTCTCTCCTCTATATCATTTTCTCCCGCACTCATCTATCCTCTATATCTCACTCTTTATTAACTACCAACAGTGGGCCCATATGTTTGTAAATAAATTTTATCTAAATATATTCATGTGAGATCTTGTTTTGAATGATTTATTGAAACGAATTCAATGGTGTAATCGGAATTTAATTTGGTTTGTTGGTTTATATTGAGTTGTAATATTTTTAGTAAGTTGAAACAGTGGGACCCACCCCTAGATTCTTTCCGTGCATGCGCTTTCTCTGGCTCAGTCGCTCCTGCCTGCGCGTGGTGGGGCTGCCCAGCTGGTAGCGGACGTCCTCTACGTCCTCTGGGATTAGCGGACAAGAAGCCACCCTCTACTTTAGCGCAACGCATAGCGTGCTGCGGTGCGGTAGTTTTTACGGCAAAACAGTACTGGAGGATGGTTTCCAGGCCCGCGGTGCGGATAGCCTAACACACTGCTGCCGTCGCATCGGTGGCGGCATCGGTGCATGGGCATCCTCTCCCTCTCCTACAGGGAACCGCAGCAGCGACACGCCACAATACGCATACGCGGATCAGATCCCCGTCGACAAGGACGTTGTGACGATTTACATGAGCTGGTTCGCTGCATGGAGCTCTTCCAGCGCTGGGTGCCTGCCTGCCTGGTGGAGGCACACGAGGCGGCAGCCTCCAGAACGGAGCAGCTGGAATCTCAGCTGGAGTAGTGGCTTCTGTTTGGTGAGGCGCTGCACACTTGCAACCAAGTATTGTTCTTTGGAGCAGTCATTCTCTTTTTGTTTACCTGGTGAGGCGCTGCACACTTGCAACCAAGTATTGTTCTTTGGAGCAGTCATTCTCCGTGTGAGCTGTTAACACTTCAACTTCAACCAGTATAGTTGCGTTGCATATGGATCGGGGATCTTCGGAGCTTATCTCTCTTCAAAAACAAAGGATGCCTCGACAGCTCAGACTGCTGAGTGCTGAATATCACGCAAGGATCAGCAAGATATACTTCTACCATTCACAAAAGCATTTGTATTCAGCACCTAGGGGTCTTGCACCACAATTTTCTTCTTATGGCCTTGTTTAGATTGTAAAAGTTGAAAAAATTCGAACTATAGCGTTTCGTTTGTATTTGGCAAATATTGTCCAATCGTGGACCAACTAGGTTCAAAAGATTCGCCTCGTGATTTACAACTAAACTGTACAATTAATTATTTTTTAATTACATTTAGTGCTCCATACATGCGGCTAAAAATTGATGTGATGGAGAGAGAGTGAAAAAACTTAGAATTTAGATGGTATGCTCCCACCCCCCAGTAGGTCGCCCCCGCTGGCTCCGCGCCAAGGCCCCCACCCCAGCCTCCCTCCCTCCCTCTCTCCCAACGTGGAGGCGCAGCAGGAGTTCCAAAGCGCGGCCACATCCGCACACTGCGCACAGCCGGCCCGGCGGGGCCCCCCGGTAGCTAACCTCCCGCAACGGCGCGGTGCGGGTGAGCTCCCGGTGACCGCTGCTGCGGCCCGCACAACCGCACGAGCAAGCCTCCATCACGCGGCCAAACCCTAGCGGCGTAGCCCGGCGCCATCACCCGCGCCGCTGTGACACACCAGCCCCAACACACCTGCCCGCGACGGATGTGACAAGGTAAGACGTCCTTGATTTGGGAATGCTCTGCCCCTGCTCATGTCAATTCTATTTCGGATGTCTCCTGCAGATGAATCTTCATGACCGGTCTGCTCGCTGCTGCACAAGATACATGCATCCAATTCTATTTTTGCCTGCTGCTTAGGTACATTTGGATGCCTGGTCTGCAGTTCCTCTCATATCCTCATATCCCCTGATATCTCGCTGCTGCACAAGATAGATGCATGTGTACAAGGTACTGCCAGTCATCAAAGGAAAGATCAGTGCTAGGTGGGACTTCTTACTTTTGTTTCCTTGATCTGCTCTGTAATATTTGTTTCGACTCTAATGCAGGCAAAACATGTTACGATGAATGTGTTGCATCTAAGAATAAAAGATGCATATATATCTCAGTCAAAATAGTTCTCTTCATTTGTTATTTGAAAGATCATTGCTTGCCTGTGATGTCACTAATTCTCAATGAAATTAATTCTATTTATACCATAGAAATATTTTAACTGTGGTATCCTTCCACATACATCTCAAGTCAAATTAGTTCTCTTTGTTGATTACATGGGAATTTCTATCTCTCTTTCTGTCGTAACACCCCTGCATTGGTATTGGTAATAATTAATTATTACAGCCAAGTGACGTCCGGCCTGTAATAATTAACAAGTGAGAACTTGGCCTGTAATACCATAGAAATAATTATTAC
Source organism: Chrysopogon serrulatus (assembly GCA_015844335.1). Lineage (NCBI taxonomy): Eukaryota > Viridiplantae > Streptophyta > Magnoliopsida > Poales > Poaceae > Chrysopogon > Chrysopogon serrulatus. The sequence goes on along the minus strand of JADLZL010006815.1, from coordinate 72,205 downwards.
AGCCAAGTGACCGCATTGTTAGCCAGTGCAGCGCGTGAAGCGTCATTTGGCTGCACTGTTAACCCGCGCAAGGCATGGCACGCCATCTGATCGCACTGGTAGCGTGACAGGCCGGACGGACCGTCTGTCACAACCCATGCTCGTGCAGTACGATACTATTACGCCTAACCCGATATGACGCACGTCCTAGTCAACTGCTCACCCTCTCCGCTCACTGTGAGGGTATGGGCGGGCGCTCCGGCGACACGACAACACCGGCAAACAGCTCACGGCGACGTAAGCGACAGGAGGAAGAAGGACGCCCCGACCCCTGGCGAAGCGGACGAGCCACTCCACCACTGTCCTTTTTTTCTTTTTCTTTCTTTGCACGACATGCCCATTCCTCCCATGTGGAGTCAGTGTAAGGCTACCCCTCCCTTTATCTATAAAAGGGAGGGCGAGCCACCCTTCGAGATAATCGCACACAAGACCATTCCGCATCCACCCACGCCACGATATTGGCACCACGCTCAATCACAGAAACTTGGGAGCGTCCTCCCTCTCTCGAACCGTTTATAACCCCCTACTACGAACTGCCGCTAAGTAACACAACCCGCTTTGATTGGATGTAGGGCCTCTTGCCCGAACCAGTATACTCCCCTATGTCCTTTTAGCGAACCATCTGGGCATAAACGTGCATCTATAAATTTACTAGTTGGTGCTTACTTGAAACACCGATAGTTTGCGCGCCAGATAGGGGGCCTTGCGCGTTTCGTCTATCTAACTCAAGCTCCGGATGGCCAACTCCGACGACCTACAGCTGCCATCGGGCACCCATGTCCGATTCGGGACCCTCGACTTCCTCAGCGTGGGGGTAGACTTCGACATGGTTCTCCTTCCGCCCACCATCCCCAGCAGCGACGACAACATCGCCGACGTCACTGAGCCACTTGCAGGTCTTCGCCTCACCGACTCGACGGATCCACCGGGCTGGCCGGATCGGGACCACTACCCCGAACCTGCGCAGCCCAACGCGCGACGCAGGAGGAGGACGCGTCGCGGGAATCGGGACGCCGGTCGCCGACGACCGCAAGCCAGAGAAGTGCCCGCGCATCCCTCCGCTCACAACGTGCAGGTGACCCCCAGGACGCCCGCAACCACTGGCGCGACAACGACCGTCGACCCCGACACGGGAGGTGGCAGCAACAACCGCTCTGACGACACCGACGGCATCCCGACGAACGACGACGAGCTCCAAGACCTAGAGGTGCTGCACTATTTCCTCGGCCTCTACGACTACCTCCTCAGCGACTACGGCAGCGACGACGATGACGGCGGCTACGAGCTCACCTGGCCATAATCCCTGCTAAGTTTGGTAGTCGCAAACCCGCCCTCCCAACTAAAATCTCGCGAGCGTTACTATTATCCGATTTATTCGCCTTTTGTAAAGTTAATTCCTATTTTAAGTCTTTATTACGGGTCTGTTCTTTACCTATACGAACGATTTAAATTAACGCAGCCATAAATAACAAGGTCCGAAAATAGGACCGGGGTTTGCTGGCTTGCCCACGAAGGGATCACAGCCGCCCCGGGCCGCCAGAGTGAGGGACGCCCCGAGAAAGAAGCCCACTAGTGGCCTGTTATCCCGAGCACGCGAAGTGATTACGGTTTCTCAGGCCGTGTTCAAGTCCAAGGTTGATCTTTGATTCGGAATTTTTTGTGAAAAGGCATCGAGCCCTCGAGTCCGCAGACGGCCCGGGAAAAGTACGAATCAACTACCTGGATTTATGAGGCTGGTCACGCCGCGCGCCGCAAAAGACCGGGAACCTAGGCCTCACTTGAACTACCCGCTAGTAACTCAACCGGACACCGCGCTTCGACCCAACCGAGGGATGGTGCGGCATTGTCCACCACCTTCGACACCACGAAAGGATCGCGTGGGGAGAAGACTCGACCCCCAGACCGGGCTCTCACATTTGTGAGGGCAACCGGGGGGCTCGAGGGCAGAAATGTCCGACTAACTACCCCAAAAACCCCAAGGGCGAATAAATCCAACCCGCGCCCGTGCCCTCGGGGGCTATGTAAACGATCGCGACCTCGAAACGAACGAACTAACACGACCCCCAGGGTGCGGGGGGTCGTTCCTACGAACGATTTATCCTGCGACTACTTGCGTCATTACGTTCACCTTTCGTACGCTTTCCTTCATAACGCTATGGAATAAACGGGAGCAAAAGGAACACGAACTTACAAACGCTTCACTTTTATTTATTTTCCCTCCCGCATTACATCCTTGTTACCGGAAAGAGAGGGGGACCTACGACTCTAGGGTCCTAAGATCCTACAAATCCCCGGCGAGGATCTGGTCCACCGGCGAGAGCTTCAGCGCCGCGTCCGCCGTGTCCGCGTAGCTAGGGAGGAAGCCGGTGAAGTCGTCGAGGTCCTCGCCGGGCGCAAACCCGGTGATGTCACTCATAGTCGACGCCGGACTGGGACTCCGCCATCGCTAAGCGCCACCACCGCCCCACAACGGACCGCGTGCTCGACCGCAACGCGGATGCCCACCGCGCCATCTCCAGCGCTCGTGCACGGGCCAGCCGGGGCATGGACGAGGTCGGTGACGACGGTGCCAGCCCCTCCAGGGTCTGGATCCCCGCCAATGCCTCTGCAAGACACGTGGAGAGGTAAGGACAAACAGAGAAAAACCCTCGTCGGAGGATAACAAGAAAGGTGACGAAAGCCCTCACCGGCGAGGCGTTGGTCCGCCTCTTCGCGCTCTTGGCGCATCACGGCCCTCTCTCACTCGAGCTCCTCCACCACCGTGCCCAGGGGACGGAGGGCGCTCGATGGCCTCCTCCCGAGTAAGCGCGGGGGCGGGGCCGCCACGGGCCCGCCAGCCGGCAATTTTGCTGCCGCCGAGGGGGGATGGGGACGCGACCGCCGAGGAGGCGCGGCAAAGAAATCACGGGGCGTGGCCGCCGAAAGCCCGCCCATCCCCTACGGCCGCGCACGCTCGACGCCTCATCCGAGCGCGGCCTCCTTGAGGATCCTCCTCCCTCCATTGCGTCGGCGAAGAGGCGAGAGAGCGGAGAGGAGCGAAAGGCGGTGAGACGGAAGGCAAAGAGGCGGAGAGGCCGAGGATGAGAGCAGGGGTGAAGAGAGGTCGAGCACCTCTACCCCTTAAATAGGGGGTGGAGGGACCCCAAGGGTCACTACGACCGTCCGGCGGGAAAACCCTCTCGTTTTCCCTCTCGACGCCCCGTCTGCGCACCACCAACCTCATTAATGCCAGCGCCGGGCTCGAAACCACAGTGCCGCACTCACACCTCCCCTGGATAACTCCAAGCGCGGGCTTCGAAGCCCATCAGACTGACCCGTCCCGTCAATAGCGCAACGGTTCAACAACGCCATCATTACGACGGGCGAACCATCCCGTGTCGCGATAAACCAGCGCGCGGCGCCACTACCTCAAAACGCACGCTTCAGTCTCTGCAGACGTGTCCCATGTCTCCAGACTCGGGGGCTACACCCGGTGGGTGCGCTAAATCGACACGACCCTTCGACTGCAAGTCCCTGCAGACGTGGGCTCATGCCCGCAAGGACTTGGGGGCTGCTGTCTGGGGCCAAACAACCGGCCTATTAAGCCTCCGGTTAAGCAATCACCGCGGCCGTCATTAGCGCCCCGGCTCGGCCCACCAAAGGGCCAAGCACCGCGGGCCGGCACCCCACTAGGCGGGAAGACCCGCGGTCCGGGCGGAAGGCCCATGAGCGAACCGCACCGCGCAACCCCAAGCGGGGGGGGGGAGGGGGGGTTCGAAGCCACAACCCCTGGGGCGCACGGCTCGCACGACCTCTCAACCGGCGGGGAGAACCTCAGGGTCCATGACCCCGGAAGCCACGACCCGCCACGACCCCCGCGCTCGCCTTCGCCCCGAAGCAACCCAAGGCTTGCGCCACAAGCCTGGGCGACGGCGCTGTGGCCAAGATTCCCGCGCGACGGGTCAACCCACGTCCACTCCGTCTGTGCCTTGCGCAGGGCATGGACGGGCGCTTTTTGACCGCACTGTTAGCCAGTGCAGGGCATGGAGCGTCACTTGGCTGCACTGTTAACCCGCGCAGGGCATGACACGCCATCTGATCGCACTGGTAGCGTGACAGGCCGGACGGACCATCTGTCATGACCCATGCTCGTGCAGTACGACACAATTACGCCTAACCCGATACGATGCACGTCCTAATCAACTGCTCACCCTCTCCGCTCACTGTGAGGGTATGGGTGGGCGCTCCGGCGACACGACAACACCGGCAAACAGCTCACAACGACGTAAGCGACAGGAGGAGGAAGGACACCCCGACCCCCGGCGAAGCGGACGAGCCACTCCACCAATGTCCTTTTTTTTTTTTTCTTTCTTTCTTTGCACGACACGCTCATTCCTCCCATGTGGAGTCAGTGTAAGGCTACCCCCTCCCTTCATCTATAAAAGAGAGAGCGAGCCACCCTTCGAGATAATCGCACACCAGACCATTCCGCATCCACCCACGCCACGATATTGGCACCACACTCAATCACAGAGGCTTGGAGGTGTCGTCCCTCTCTTGAACCGTTTGTAACCCCTACTACGAACTGCCGCTAAGTAACACAACCCGCTTCGACTGGACGTATGACCTCTCGCCCGAACCAATATACTCCCATGTATCCTCTTAGCGAACCATTCGGGCATAAACGCGCATCTATAAATTTACTAGTTAGTGCTTACTCGAAACACTGACACTTGCCATGAATAGTTACTATTTCCAATTACTAGAATGCATCTTTGCCTGCTGCACTTATCCAAAAATATATGCTTATCGTCTCAATTTCGGACCTGCTGCAATGCCTATAAAACTCTCTATTTATGCATTCGGATGTACACTCTATTTAACAAAAAAAATTACGTATCCTTTTAGTTTGTGCATCCCTGTATGCTACCTTTTTCTCTTTGGCACGATTTTGCTTCCTTTACAAAAAAAAAGGTGACTAATTCCTTCAAATATTCTGCATGCAGCCGACAATAACAGGGATCAAGAAACAAAATTGAAGGTGATGAATACTTCAAATATTCTGCATGCAGGTGACACCAACAGGGATCAAGAAAAAAAATTGAAGGATATTCGGCATGCAGGTGACAGCAACAGGGATCAAGAAAAAAAGAATTGGAGGACGTTATCTGCTATGCTCATCACCTTTCAAAGTTGTTTGGAACCTAAGTTGCTTTTCATATAAAAGATTGTGTATCTGAAGAGAAATGTGTTCCTGCGACAGGTTCACTCCATCAGGTGTGTATCTGAAGTGTTCCTGCGACATCCATCAGGTGACATCCATGGCCTCTTCATCCATTACAAGTTTATGACTGCCACTATTTGTTCTGCTAATATTTATTTCTTATTCAATTGATTGATACCTTGAACGACTTAGGGGACACCAGGATGAGTAACTTCAGCAACGTCCTGGCAGGCATTACTGTTACAAGACAAAATTGTGGTACTTTGAATTAGCCTGGCCACATAAGCATCTTAGAATACTCATTTTATTTACCTATTTTAATTTATGACTAAATCTATTGTCCGTACAGGTTTACAAGCTGCGAAGATAGGATAATGCACACCTCAGTTTGACAACTACACTTCGTCCAACAAAAAATATGCATGATTGTTACATTTTCTATCTACAAAAACAACTCCTCCCTTTACAAATGTATTATGGATTGTCCAAGCACAACCAACAATTGAGCAAGTTATTTTCCTATTTTTGCTTTATGATGAAAAGATTGCACTACGTGATTAAATCAGAGGTGCCGGTATTCAGGAATTCTAACATGTTTAATGTCGTCCACTATTTTTATGAAGACTTACAAGTTATAGTAGCTTTCTATCCCGCGCAGCTGCACGGGGTTAGTCTTATACAGCCGTTCTTAATAATAAGATAACTACAAGCACAACTATTCATACCATGATGACGTAGGGCATTCCTAATGAAATGCAAGAACCACTATCGTTATCCCGGATTTTTTGGCCTGTAAAGGCACCTTTATTGATCCAGTCTGTCCTATGCATCTACTATAAATTTACACAATAACACTAAAGACAGATGAAATTGATAACGGTGATGCGCTTGGCGTCCAACTGCCCCTTTAGGATATCACATACCAGCAGGGAATATGCGACATGATACCTGGAAAACAAATGGACACCATCGCCAGATTAACCATTGTAAGAAAAAGTATTTAAAAGATCGTGAGCAGCATTGTTCTTGTATCAAGTGGTCAATAGTCGTGTTAGCTATCAGAGGCCGTATCAAGTGAATGATAGTTGGGTTAACTTAAAATCTGGAAACCAGACTGATTTTTATTCTAGATGTCCACATCACAAGTACCAAAATTCGTTCCAGCACTACTGTTACGAAACTGCTTGTTTTAACAGACTCCAGGAGTTTGAGGATGTTTTCAATCAACAGGCTGCAACATGTTACACACCCACTGGCCACTTCCAACTCACCTCGTCCAGCCTGATTTTTAGGCAAGAAGCATGGCGCACCACTTGTGAGGTTGATGTTCTTCAATTTTCGCTTATGTAAAATTAAAAACACATCGTTCCTACAGTTTGAAATTGTGATATGCAGCATAAGTAGTGTGAAATGTCTTCTTCCTTCTGACTTGGAAATTGTGGTGGTCAACATAAACAAGCTAAGCATCAATCCAGACAGCCACATGCCTGCTTAAAAGATCTCAATCCATTGAGCTAAACTAACCATATTAATTTTAATTAATATGTTCCGTACAAAAAGGCAATGGAGCAGAACTGATATTCTATACTCTTATGGCAAAGAATAATAAAGTTCTCACTTCTGACTCCCTACTGCAGATCTGGAAACAGAGAAATTTTATGCGCTTTCAGAAGTTACACTAGAAAGGCACACATTAGTTGTGGTCTTGTGGAAGCTAATAATTTCACTGCTCTTAAGTTGAGAAGCCTATGGAACCATGGTGATGCCCACTTGCCCACTCAGGGTCCCAATGACTGGATGCAAAAACATGTGTTGGACCGTTGTTCAGAAGCCCATAAAGCCATCACAACTGCTTTGCCCCAGGGTATGGAATAAAGACTTGGCTGAATAAGCTGTTACCTTTCATTAATAGTCCAACCAGCTTGCTTTGCTTTTACTGTTTCTGTTACATGCAAGAACATTCTTGGTTCTTTCTAAACTTATAATGGAATGAGATTGGGTAAGAACCCTTAACTCTTAAAAGGGTTGAAAGAAAGAGCAAATGAAGCCACTCCTATCCCCCTTCGTAAAAGCTAGCACACAAACTCAAACTGATTGCGTATCAAGATTAATTACATTCAGGCCCAAAAACTAGAAATGTTGTGCACCTGATGATTGTATCTTGTCTTCAAGGAACAAAAGAAGAGAACTAATTGAGTCCTGAAAGAGTACAGTATTTTACTACACAGAAAGTCGCCCCTTAGCTATTTGGTGTTCGATAGCCAGCATCACCTTGTTGCAACTTGCAAGACTAGAAACCAAGTCAAGGACTAGAGCATTTGATCATGAATATGTTTGTCAGTGTAGTGAGCTAATCTTTATGCTAGTAGTATGGGTTTGAAATCTGTTCAAGAGGAAATATGGGCCTTCATCATCATAGCATTTCTAACCATTTTTTCAATGGTACGGTGAGTACTGACATCCATTTTCCTTAAAGGACCAAAGTCTTAAAAACACAAGTTTTTGTTTTCAGTTATACTGCACCTACCTTATACGTCTATATGAAATACTTAATCAGACAACTGTAAGAAAAGGTTGATAGAATATACTACTTGAGTAGTCGACTGTGCCAAAAAACGTGATAGGATTTTTCAGACACATTAGTGGAGGAGAGAGACCCTAGTACCCCTGTTTTGTTTCAAATGACTTCCTTACAACAAGGGATGTCACATGGTTAAGTTTCCTAAGTGTGTTGCATACAGGCATGCAGAGATATGCAGCAGGTGGAAACCAAAAGATAGCGCATGCATGAGCTGATGGATCTCTCTACGACCCAAAAGCATGTCCAAGACTCAGATCATCAAGTTTTTCGGAAAGAATTTTGAATCTCAGAACATCACGTTTTAGTGACGGAAGGAGTAATAAGTGATACTTGTGCTCACTATTAGAGATAAAAATGGCTAACTCTAGATGCTTAACTTCCAACCTGAATGGAGGACTGTTTCTTTGTCCAAGATCTCATCTCAAGTACCAGAATTCCTATCAGTGCAACTGCTAATGCTTTTTTTTTTTTGGCTGGCTCCAAGAATGTTCGCAAGCAACTAGCCTATTATGTGCAGTGTTATACTGTTGCATCCACACTATATCATACCACCAGATGGTATTTCCGCCCACACCCATCTCTGTCAGTGTCAGGCCTGATTTTTCCTTTCGGTACTGTGCTAAGCCTCAACGATTATATCTATGTGAGTCAAAAAAAAAAAAAAAAAAAAAAAAAAAAAAAAAACAACACTCGGTAGATCTTAGGAAGGCAGATTGGCAGAGACAAAAATTGGGAAACTTAAGGATCACTAGCTAAGCCCTCTCACCATTGTATAAATGCAAGAACAATATGCTGGGCTGGGGTTCATGAGATTGAAAAGTCATCACCATGCATTCATATTCTATACTCTTATGGCAAAGAATAAAGTTCTCACTTCTGACTCCCTACTGCAGATTTGAAAATAGAGAAATTCTACTTCTATGTGCTTTCAGAAGTTAAAGTGGAAAGGCAGGCATCAGTTGTTTTTTCTCAAACATGCATGCATCAGTTCTGGAAATTAATAATTTCACTGCTCAAAGTTGAGAAGCTTATGGAGCCATGGCGATGCCCATTCAGGGTCCCAATGACTGGATGCAAAAAACATGTGTTGGACAGGTGTTCAGAAGCCTGGAAAGGCATCACACCTGCTTTGCCCCAGGGTATGGAATGAAGACTTGGATGAATAAGCTGTTACCTTTCTTTAATAGTCCAGCCAGCTTGCTTTGCTTTATTGTTTCTGTTGCATGCAAAAAATTCTGTTGCATGCAAAAAACAAAGTATTGGTTCTTTCTAAATTCATAATGGAATCAGATTGGATGAGAGCCCTTAACTCTTAAAAGGGGTGAAAAAGTGCAAATGAAGCCACTCTAAATGCACCCCCTTAACTGTCTTCAACAGAGAAGGCAAAGCACGACCCATAGGCAAAATGCGTCGTCCACAGTGGTTTGCATATCCAAAATCATGCTCCAACAGCAGACGCAATGAACTCACCCATTTTGCCTACGAACCGAGCCAGGACGCAAAGATGCGTCTCCTCTCTCCTCGACGCAGTCCTGTGGTGGTGGGCCCGCGAAGTGGTGGTGCGGCCGCGTGGGCGGGCCGCTGCGGCCGAACCGCCGGACCACCGCGGGAGGAAGAGGAGGAGGTGGCGGGCCAGGGGAAACAGCAGAACCGGCGGCCGCGCCGAGCGAAGAAGCCCGCCTCTGCCTCGTCCCTGCCTGCGGCCGACGCGCCGCCGAGGTCGGGCCCGCTCTCAGGTGCGGTCCGCACCGCCCCCCCCCCGCTCGCCGGTCCGCACCGCCGGTCCGCGCCCGCGACCGCCGGATCCGGGAGGGAGGGATGCCGCCGCCGGCCAGATCCAGTAGGGAGGGGAGGGAGAGGTGCGGCCGCCAGCGAATCCGGGAGGGAGGGAGGACGGCGCCGGCGGATCTGGGAGGGAGGGAGGGGCGGCGCCGGCGTAAAGGAGGAAGGGGAGGGGCGGCGGAACGTGCGAGGGAAGGGGAGGAGGCCGGTTGCGTACCGCTGTTGGAGAAGCAGAGTTATGGGTCACGGACCCTTTTACTGTGGAGAAGGCAAACCGGTGAATGGGTCTCGTGTTTGCCTCGCGTCAAACTCAATGCATATCAAGATTAGTTGCATTTAGTAGCGGACCCAAGAAAGCTTTAGAGCCCGAGCAAATCTAAGTATGAGGAGTATTTTCTATATTAAAAAAGTATAGTTTGAATCCTTCAGATAACATAAAAAACTTCGGTGCCTTCCACTGCGTGTTCGTCGAGGAGCCAGGGCGGCTGCCAGGGGTCGCCCAGTGTTGATTCTGGCCCTGGTTGCATTCAGGCCCAAAATCTAGAAATGCTGTGTGCATGATGGTTGTATCTTATGTTCTAAAACCAAAGGAAGAGAAGTAATTGCATGCTGAAAGAATTAATATTTTACTACACAGGAAAGTCACCGCTTAGCTATTTGGTGTTTGATAGCCAGCATCACCTTTGCAATCTCTTACGTACGATCCGTGCACCAAAAGAGGGCCGGCCAGAGTGGCCACGTCGCCGGCGATTCTCGGCCGTCCGATCGGACGGTCGGACGGCCCAGATCTAGCCAAATTCGGTCGTTTTGCAAAAAAACCCTCAAGCTTTTCATAATAGAACCCGCCGTCCACCCTCCTCTCACAAAAAATCTTGCGAAAAAGTCCTCCAGTTTTTTGCAAATCAACCCGCGGTCCATTCAGGCCTCCCCCATGGGTGGGCCTTTCCATGGGCCGGATTGCCCCCCGGTTGGGCCCTTTTTGTGGCCGAAAAATGGGGTTCGGTGGGCTGAATACGGCCCGAGGCCATTTTTCTATTTTACTGAATTTATTATTTATATAAACCGGCTGAAATTTTGTAAAAATCATAACAAAACAAATAAAAATCAGAAAAATGCCAAACCAAGTTTGTTGAACTCCACACAATGAGCAATACAATCTAAACGCATAACATTGCATGCAAGTTCTACTCTAATTTTATTGCTAAAAAATAGATATAGATTTGTCTCCAGTTTGCTGAAAATATTTAATAGAGTCAGTTTCTTTATTCAAATTGCTATAAAATTTTAAACGTATCATACCTATACCACATATAAAATAGGATCCATAATACAACATGTTTTAGTGCAAAGCTTAGGCTGTACATTTTTGCCCATGTTCTAAAAGGGCTAATATGAAAATCAAATTGAATTCTCCCCATTCCACAATTACATTAACTTTCAAACTTCTCATACTCCTCCCTCTTTAATAAATACTTTTACCCCTTCTTTCTACAACCATGCGTAAATAATAATTTTCAATTAAAATAAAAAAGGCTAATATTAAAAAAAAAAGAAAATAGCCATACACTGGCCATAAGCGGCAACGCCGCGCTCATTTCTAGTTGCAAGACTAGAAATAAAGTGAAGGACCAGAGCATTTGATCATGAGTATATTTATCAGTGTAATGAACTAATCTTTATACTAGTAGTATGGGTTGAAAATTGTTAAAGTGGAAATATGGGCCTTCATCATCACAACATTTCTAACCACTTAGTCAATAGTATGATGGGTGGTGCGTGGTGACGTCACGTTTGCCTTAGTAAAAAGGATCAACATCTTGAAAGCACAAGTTTTTGTTCTCAGTCATATTGCACCTGTCTTGTACATCTACATGAAATATTTTATCAAAGCATTGTAAGAATACATTGATATCATAGTCATTTGAGTAATACTAATAAGTGATAGTTGTGCTCACTATTAGAGATAAAAAAGGACTAACTCAGGTTGCTTAACTTCCAATCTGAACGCAGGACTGAATCTTTGTCCAAGATCTCATCTCAAGTACCAGAATTCCTATCAGTCAATTGTTACCGCTGTTTTTTACTGGCTCCAAGAATGTTCTCAAGCAACTAGCCTATTATGTGCAGTGTTATACTGTTGCATTCACACTATATTATACAAGAAGATGGTGCTTCCGCACACACCCACTTCTGTCAGTGTCAGGCCTGATTTCTCCTTTTGCTACTGTGCTAAGCCTCAGTGATTATGTCTATGTGAGGCAAAAAGACATGCACTTAGTAGATCTTAGGAAGGCAGGCAGAGACAAATACTTGAAACTTAAGGATAACTAGCGAAGCCCTCTCACCATTGTCTAAGTGCAAGAACAATATGCTGGACTGCGGTTCAGAAAATTGAAAAGTCATCAAACCTGCATTTCTAGAACATGGAATCAAAACATGGCTGCAGAGGCTGTTGATACAACAGTGCCTTCCTCTCCACATCTGTCGCCACAGCCACCTCCTCACCCTCCCCTGACCAGATTTTTGCTATCAAGCAAGCATGATCATCATGGGAGTAGGGGGTTGCCAGCTTCAGGTCTTAAAGCAGCTCTAGTGTGAGCAATAATCGGATCATGAGGCCTGAGAATCAAACTTTCAACATTGTACCGTTTGTGTGTTGTGTGTCAGAAGAAAAAAATAACGATCAAGTTAGAGTCAGGCACCATAAAAGTATTTTTTTTTATTCAAGATATGAGTATATGGTCGATGAAAGCGACGTGCGCACTAGGTGTGGACAGAACGAACTTTAGTTTCCCTAATCGATTTTTACACTGGAACTCCCTTTAGGTGTGTGCCAGTTGGACGTCTGCAGCTTATATAACACAATGCATTAATGCAACCACTCATCTAACACTAATTCGCCAAGATTGCCACCGGTCAGGATAGGCAGGGTCTAAAATCCTTAATTATCCTTGGATCCTGGTCGCTTTGTCCATCGGAATCGGTGTGTCTTTGATGGTGCTTCGTCTACTCTGCAGGGTATCCTAGCTTCGGTCTTTGAAGAAGCAAAGTTTTGGGGTCTAGCAGGTACCAGGGGCATCACCTTGTTGACTGACCGGATACTTGGTGTTGCCTAATTGTTTGGCTTCTTGGTCGTTCGTCCCTTCTTTGTGAGTGTGTGTGGGCTTGTTGTGACTGTGTATCTGGGTGTGTTCATTTGTGAGTCTTGTTATGGCTATGTGTCAGTGTGTGTTGAGGTGTTATCTTTGTTGTCAGGGGTTTCTCATAAGTCATACCCCTTCTCTTCTTAATATAAAAGACATGCAGCTCTTCTGCATGTTCGAGAAAAAAAAAACACTAATCTGCCACCTAGAAAACAAATTTCGTCACTTAGAAAATAACATTGAGTGCAGTGTGGCATGCAAGTCTTTTACTTCACAAGTGAACTAGTTACTGAGTCACCAATCATCTATTCAATTCGTTGACCAGCACCTGCTTATTGCCATGATAATAGAAAGCCAAACCGTGAAAACAGATTTTTTGATCATGAATATTTCTTAACAGCGAAATAATTTCATCTTGATGACTAAAACTGTTGGTTGAAGACTCATCAAGAGGTATACAGAATTTCATTGTCACAGCATTTTTAACCTGTTGTCAGTGGTGCGGTGAAAATTACTTTTCCCCCAAAAAAAAAATTAACAATTGAAAGCATGAGTTTTCTATTTTCAGAGGTCAATAGCATTACTGAAAATTGGGTCCAATATGGTTTTTGCAAAGCTTGACATCTAAAAAGTTGCAGCGAACAGTGAAAATAACTACAAAAGATGTGGCCTCTCTTGATCCCATATTTTCCTTTTTTGTTTTTCTGTTTTTTCGGTAAAGAAGTCTAATTCTTACTAGAAAATTGTGGCAACACCTACAGTACCAAATAACCATATATTTGAGCATTTTGATCCCTTTTTTTTTCGAGCACTGCCACTAGCAGTGACTGTTCACAGGAAATCAGCTTCCTGCAGACCTTCACTACATTTTAGTTTCAGTGTTCCAGTGTATTTCCAGTTTTGATACCAGTGAAGTACTACAGCTTGAAACACAGACCATAACAGAACTGCTGTTATTTAACGCATGGATCTCTAAGACATTCATGTTTGATTCAACCATTCCAGGAACAAAGTACCAGTGCATATATATTTGCTTTGGCTTTTGGACAGCTGTACCACATGGTCTTTATTATTCCACACATCCACGTCATTGACATAGGATCTAGCAATAGGTACACATAAGTAGCACTTGTATTTGTTAGTTTAGTTCAATTTCTTACAGTTCAACAGTAATTTATAAATTACCTTGAAGCTACCTCAGGTTATTCATGGATTGTATCATGAATGTTTGTGGAAATAAGTCCTGTCCTTACTGCCTCAGGTACTATAACAATAGGCATCTTAAAGTACGAGTAAAAACAAAATTTGTAATCTCCAGTAGCAAACTCTCAGAAGCAATCACGTTTCAAGTTAATTTCAAATCTAGTATTCCAAAAGGAACTGGGATGTTGCTTGATGATTGCGTATTAAGCAGTTTTTGCACTAGAAACATAAGCTACCACCTTGCTTATCAACAACAAACTGCACGATAATATAGATCGAGACCTTAGAGAGCAAGCTAGTTAATTTTTATTTTAAAAGACTGAGAAAGCAAAGCAATTACTTTGGCGCAGCACAAAACATCTGCAACCTTCACAAGTGCAGTAAGCATCTAACAAAATAACAGCATACAGTGTTGAAATAGAAAATGCTGAAACCTTGAGCTACAATTAAACAGGTAAGTAATCCAACAATCCTTGCAAGTTATATTGTGAAGCTACTATAACCGATAGAGGCTACGAACATAACTAGAGCTGTAATCGCTACAACAGTCCGTGCCACCGTAAGCCTACTCGTAACTGCCACTATAAAGAAGTAATCATACCTAAGGTCCCATCGAGTTCCATATTCTCCAGATATATATGGCTAGTTTGGGTATCGTGTTTACTAAATGATTAGCTTTTGCCAATTTTCCCTAGTAGTATAGACTGACAAAAGAACAACACTGTGTCTGTGTGCACAAAGTGGCAATACAGGAGCAATATGATCGACGCTGGGTTCTCAGGTTCCATGGATGAACCCAGACGGAAGCAGACAGTGGCAATAAAAAAGCAAGGCTAGAAACCCAAAGTATCGAGCACCCGTAGTAGTAACAGTACCTCGTTTGTTGACTAGGACGCGGCCTGGGCGGGGCAGTGGAGGCTGGCGTTGAAGTCCCGCGCCGGGAACTTGGCGGAGACGGAGCCGACCTCGAAGACGAGCTGGTCCCCGTCGGCGCGGATCCCCGTGATGGACCACCACCGGAAGAAGGCCCTGACGCGGATGCCGTCGAGGCCGGAGATGCGGCGGTCGTCGAGGCGGCCCGTGAGGCGGTCGCTGAAGGCGGCGAGGTAGCTCCCCGCGGGCAGCACGATGCGGCAGCTGGAGTGGAGGTCGACGGCGAAGTCCCCGGAGCCGGCGTCGAGCGTGTAGGCCCGGACGTTGGCCGGGAGCAGGCCGCGCGGGAACCCCGGAGCCGGAGCTCGTCGTACGCTGTGGTGGTGGCCCCCGGAGAGGAGGAGTCCGGGCGGGCGAGCGGGAGCAGCAGCGACGCCGCGAGGAGGGCGGCGAGGAGGAGGCGCGCCATCGCGGGTTAGTTGCGTTGAACCGGGGGAGTGGAGCCGTGGAGGCGTGAGGCCGGAGGGGAACGGGAGAGACGTGTGGAGGCTGCGGAACAATCCGGAAGGGGAGAGTCGGGGCGTTGAAATGATCGGGTCTAGCGCATGACGATTTCCATCCAAATCTACGTGAGCGGCGAAGGGTCAAACGCAGCAGGAGTTTTGGATCTTCGGCCAAGCCTGCAGATGGCGTGGCAAAGACGTACTAAATTTCATCTGTTGAGATCATCTTGTAGCAGTAGGTTAGCTTATACTCCCTCCGTCCCTAAATAATTGTCACCGTGGGATGCGTGCCACAAGTTTAACTTGATTTGTAGAAAATACGTGCAATATTTGTATCTCCAAATAATTTTGTTAAAAAACTAGACCCAAAGATCTTTTCGATGATTCTAATTATGATACTAATCAATAATATTTATTATTTATTAAAATTGCCGGCATTTGTCTCTCGGGAAGCGAAACGATAGTTATTTAGAGACGGAGGGAGTATTTTACTAGTAGAAATGCTCCGTGTGTTGCTGCAGGTTTGAAGTAGAAATTAAAAAAATTAGATTAAGAATTAAAAGATATACTCCCTCCGTATAGGAAATAGAAGTCGTTTTTGGACAAAGTTTGGGTCAAACATTGGGAACATAAATCATGAATAACTTTTAAGTTGTTAAGTTTGAAAATGTGAAAACCATATGAATAGATTTGTCTTGAAAAATACTTTCATAAAAGTATAAATATATCATTTTGTGATGAATATTTTTATAAATATATGAAGTCAAAGTTATACTTTGGAGACCGTGTCAAGAATTACCAACATGGAGGGAGTATATGTAAAGATGCAATGTTTGAAAAAAAACGAATATATCTATATGGGATCTTATTTTGAAGAGTTTATTGCAAGAAACATCATGATGCAATTGGATTTTAATTACGATACTTGGTTTTAGGTTCTAAGACTTTTTTTCTATTTCAAAAGAAATAGCTAGTGGGAGATAAATGAGGCTTAGTGGACGTAAGTGATTTAATGACGTCACATGACATCACATTTCAGGATTGGACCAATCAGAGGCAAGAGAATTAGCTTGATGGGTTTAGGCTTATAGGAGTTATAGATTACGATGATGATTCCGGTCTTTTTGGCTGCTTCCGAACGTGGCGCTTTTAGGTTGGGTCACCCCATCGCCCCTCTCCTGCTCAGCCCACTCATTAAAAAAAAAAAAACAACTCGCCTCTTCAATTCCACAGCAAGATCGCATTCTTCGCTTTCTCTCTTGCTCGCCCGTGACACACACATCGCTCTACTACTGCGCGCCGTCGCTCGCGGGAGGCCACTCAGCGCCGCCCACTGCTGGGCCGCTTGCGGGCGCGGCCTCTCCCCGGCGACTCTCAAGCGCGCCCACCCGAGCATTCACCGGCGCCTCCCCACCGCTTGTTGGCGCACCCTCCCCGAGCTGCTCATCGGTGCATGTCCACCCGAGCGGCTCACCGGCGCCTCCCCCACGTCGCTCCTTCTCCGACCATGGCATCCTCCTCCCCAACCCTAGCATCCTCCTCCCCCACCCCGGCATCTCTTCCCTGAAGTTTTCCCCCATGGGGAGCTCCTAGCGCCCTCAGATCTGGTGGCCACGACGCTTCCCCGCGTGCGCTAAGCTCTCTCTCCCTATGTTGCAATTGTATCTTTAAATTGCTTCAGACACTTGAGAGGTATGTTGCAGTTGAATCATATAGATGTTACAAATAGATCGGGGGATGTTGCACATGTTGCATATGTTGCAATTGTTTCAGGGACATGTTGCAAGAGTATGTTTTCGCGTGTTCATCTTTTTCTCAGATGTATTGTTGCAAACGTTCTTGATTTGGATGTTTGGACATGTACCGCACGTATGTTACAAGTGTTTTTATCTAGATGTTGCGTACATGTTGCAATTTTTCAAGTGTTTTCAGGTGTTTTCTAAGTGTTTCAGACGCATGTTTCAAATGTTTCATTTGTGTTGAGACATATATTGCGGTTACTGTATCTGGATGTTTCAAAACTAGATTGAGTGTTCCAGTGAATGTTTCAATACAGGATCTGGTGTTTTGCATCTCCCTCCAACCCTTTTTTTGTTACCTCGCCTTGGTGGCATGCAATAGCAAGAGGAGGTGGGCATGCTTGCAGCAGTAGGTGTAGGCGGGCATGGTAGGCGAGGCGTGGGTGGGTAGGCGTAGCGGTGCGGGCGAGTGCGGCGAGGAAGGTAGGTGCAGCGCGCACAGACGTAGCAGCAGGAGGTGGTGGGCATGCGTACAGTAGCAGGCATGAGGCATGCGTACAGTAGCAGGCGTAACATCTCCACATGTTATAACGATCACATGTGGTGTGAAGATGTCTGGGTTTTAGACATCCGATGTCACAACTTGCTCGGAACCTTCTCAATTTTTACCACAACCTACACATGAGATAACATGACATCTCGACAAGTTTCGTGAATTTCGGACTCCATACCGATTTTATATAATTTTAAAACACTTTTCCAGCAAGTTTGTTCCTCATCATGTTATATAAACAAGATTCTCGAAATTTGATGTGAGTTCATGGATAGGGACTCAACATACTCTAAATACCATGAATAACATTTTTCAAAGAACTAAATTGCATTATTCCATGCACCTGCATTTCTAATTTGAAATATTCAAAAAATCTCAACAAAACGAAATAAATTGAGGAAATATGTCAAAAAAAACAAAATTGGCCAAAATTTTAAAATTGAGTTTTAAATAATGTATTATAGCTCAAAAAATGGGTCTAAAAACAAAAAAAACCAATTTACCGAGGGGCCTCGTTCATAGCCCTCGGCAAAGAAATTTTTTTAAAAAAAGAATAAAAATCTTTGCCGAAGGTCTAATGTCAGGCCCTCGGCAAAGACTGACGCCAGTGGCTGCCGTTACCCATCCGGCCATATTTGCCGAGGGCCATCTTTGCCGAGGGTCTGGCCCACAGCAAAGATTTATGCTGCCGAGGGACTCTCTTTGCCGAGGGCTCCTGTGGCTGGCCCTCGGCAAAGTGAGCCTTTGCCGAGTGCCCGAGATCCACCCTCAGCAAAGCTAGAAACCCTCGGCAAAGAAATGTGTTTGTAGTAGTGCTCTCACACTAGACGTGGGGCGATTTGACTGAATCAGTATACATCGTTGTGTCCACTTGAAAAACCATCCAAAAAGGAAGTGCACTTTAAATTCGATTACTAATTGGTGTTCATTCTAGACACCGACACTAGCTTTCTTCATTCATCTATTGTTTCTGCTGCACCCCAATGTTTATTATATATAGTACCTAGCAGTTACTTGTACTATTTATTATTACAAAGTACAATCATACACATCCAGGCGTAGTTGTGCATCAAGTCAAGTGCGTCTGGTAACATTTCAGCTTAAAATAAAAGCAATTCTATTTTCGGGTTTTGTTAGTTGACGTTACCATGGCCCTTAACCATGGCCCTTAAGATGTGGAGCGATCCCCATTTGGTCTTGGATGTTATCGCCGGCCGCCGCTTCCTCTCCAGGCTGCAGCATCTCAGTGCCAGCTTGAGCAATTGCTCAGTTGGTTTCTTTGGCCAGGGCCCTGCAGACGCGTCCAGCACGGTGTGCACGGCATGCATCTCCACCGCCTCTCGCACCTGCTCGACGATGTTGAGGTCGTCAAGCCCCGTGAGGAGCTGCAGGATCACCACGCCGAACGCGTACACGTCTGACGCCGTGGTGAGCTTGCCGGTGACGAAGAACACGGGGTCTATGTATCCAATCGTGCCCATCGGGATGGTGCGCCGGATGATTGTCTCCTCTTCCAGTGGCTTCACGGGCACCACCCGCGCTGTCCCGAAGTCTCCCAGCCGACTCACGTCGCTGGCGTCGAGGAGGATGTTAGTCAGCTTCACATCGGCGTGGATGATGGCGTTAGGGCGGCTCGAGTGGACGTACACCAGCGAGGACCGCTGCTCGGCGAGGATCCTCACACGGTCCTCCCATGGGAGCCCCTTGCGCAGCCTGTCAAGGAGTGTGCCGTTGGGGAGGTGCTCGTACACGAGGCTGCATGACTTCGGGCAAACACCGATCAATTTTACGATGTGTGGGTGTTCCAGTCTGCTCAGCACCACCATCTGCAACTTGGAATTTCAAAATCAATTTAATAGTACTGTATATAGTTGCAAACTTTGTTTTTTAGAAAAGGGAATATATTATATTCCAGCTTCTGCATCGATTAATGCATATAGCTGTTCCTTATTACAAATGATTCAAATTCGAATGACAATCCAAAAAATTACAAAAATAAATGTTTGAGCCATGACTAAAGCGAAAGTTGTAAGGGAATACTAAATAGCAATTCTATTGCTAAATCTCTAGCCGTGCCGAGCAAAG
The DNA here is from genome assembly GCA_015844335.1 of Chrysopogon serrulatus. NCBI lineage: Eukaryota > Viridiplantae > Streptophyta > Magnoliopsida > Poales > Poaceae > Chrysopogon > Chrysopogon serrulatus. The sequence goes on along the minus strand of JADLZL010006815.1, from coordinate 52,501 downwards.
ACTTGTACTTGCAATGCAATTGGGAAATTATAGATTGCATCTGAGTTAGAACACCTTTGGATGTCTTGGGCTTTGCAATGTACATATTTTTGTCATGCATTTAAAGGAATTGTTGGAGAGTATATGTATAGTACATTCAGTAGAGTCAAATACTCTCCGTTACATATTGTTGCTTTGTTATTAGAGTATAAATTGTACGGCCGATGCTTAAAGTATTAAGCAGATTTCATCCGGGTCTCCAAACTACGAAATCATATGTTTAGCTTTCTAATGTATTTAAATGATCTCATACAGATCCAAAATAGACATTACAAGGGTAAGGAACTAACATGGTCGTCCATGTGGACATGATTAAGTACTTGCTGCGGACACGGCTAGGCGGAGGTCCTTGCCGACGCCCTTCCTGACCAAGTATTTCTAAGCACAACTTCTTTAGATGTTATGCTCTGTTACTGTTTATTTAGATTATAGTCTTCTGTAACAGCACTTTGTCCTCCCACTCACGGCTCCCAGTCAAGCATATGTTACTCCTTGCAAACGTTCAGTGCCTACTGTACGTTACATGCACACCCAAACTTACAGTGCTTCTGTGTGCGATTAATTAGCCCTTACAGATTTTTAATTTACTGCTTCCCTCATTGATTCACTTAGTATATATTTCATTTGTCAAGCTGCCAAAATAATTTGTGAATGCATAACAGGGTGCTCTGTTGAACGGATCCATTTACAAGCTCAGCAAATTGAGCTGTAGTGATTTATGATGCTTCAATACATATACTATTGCAACTGCTTCCAGCTTTGGTTATTTCAAGATAAATATAGTTCACAGTTCGATGCATTTTCTCAGTTTTTGTATTGGTTCCTAGAAAGTGTGCCTCCTGCCCTTGCAATGTGTTCCACAACATATTTTGACTGGCTTGGGAATCCTAGGATCATGTTATTTTTTACTTTCAGTTTATCTTCGCCTTCACATAGACATAATATTTTACAAAGCAGTGAATTTCTGTACCCCGCTGCTAAAGACACAATTACATGAATGGCCACATCTTAGTTGTATCTACATTAAATCATCACATTGACAATTTGCTTGGCCAATACATGTTTGCTCCCAAAGCATTACCTCTTTCCATGCATGATGCACCATACATCTAATTCTTAACTCGCTGCATCGGTTCAACACTGATAGTTGTGTATTGATGCTTAGGAGATAGCTAGAACTATTATTAGTATTTTCCCCGTCTTATATGCATGTCCTACAATCACATAACTGAAAATAAGTTTTTCCCACCGAAATACCTCTCACAGATTCTCAGCTGTCTCTATTAGCGCTTTTCTTGAATCTGGCATCATTGTTTTATGCACACATGCACATACATTTAACTCTGCTTTGTGTTGCCTGTCAAATCTACAACAGTTTTAAGCACTATTGATACCTTCTGATGCTCTTTTTTTTTTTTTTTTTTTGCTTCCTATCCTGCTGCGTGCTCCCCTCCATCTCTGCGCAAGGTAACAGCACCCCTCCATTATAACCGTTCCCCCATCATCAATACTATTCAAATATTTTTTATGGGTCTCCATCTTTTTATGTTCAATAACAGCAGCATCTATTTCCAAGTCCTAACACATGTGCATACCATGGACACAGGCTGCAGGTGATGACGTATTCGTCTCGAAAATCCATACCAGGGTAACACCTATGTTGTGCATATATAATCAGGTCTATCATTCTACCTATGCCTTTCAACACTCGGACCACCCCCGCACTTATAAACGCAGGAGGTGTACATTACCTCCTCCTTCTGAAAACGCCAAAGGTGGCCCCTCTCAATTGGCAAAAACGTCAGTGCCATGCGTCTGTACTCGACGTTTCCGCGGGATCCAGTGCTTGCCACTTCCGAAGTGAAACATGACGGTTTCACTCGATTTCTACACAGTTCAGATGCATGTCTGCACTTGATGTACAGATAACCATGGTCAATAGCTCCGCAAGTCCGCACAACCCTGTTGTCCATAAAAGTCTTCCCACATCTTATTCACAAAGGCCAAGGTTATACATCAAAGTTCAGATTGTTATCGGCAAAATAAAATGGCTGTTATAATGTCCCACTACAAGAAACTCGAATTACCTTGAGGGTTAAGCATTTCCTTGGGGGCCAAAACCAAACCGTCAAGAAAAGAGCAGTTTCCTTGGCAGTACTACTCCACACTCAAGAAAACATATATTTCTTGAAGGTTGAAGGAAACCGCCAAGGAATATGGGTGTTTCCTTGGCGGTTTCTACTAACCTCCAAGGAAATGACTCATTTTTCTTGAGTGTAATTAGAAACAGTCAAGGAAATTACTATTTTCTTGACTGTTATTCTTAACCGCCAAGAAAAATACCTATTTCCTTGAGTATTATTTGAAACTGTCAAGTAAATTGTCATTTTCTTGGGGGTTACCGAATTTAGTTGGAGGCTGACACCCAAGGAAATGCTTATAAGTATTTTGGTGACTCTAACAAAGAAAAACAATAATATCTTAAAAGTGCCCAAAAATCCTAAAATTTGGCATGAGGTCATAATATGGTTGTATTATCTTGCCATAAATTTTTCAAAGCATATTAACAAAGTTAGACTATACATTATTTACAAATGGATAAACATCTCACATAGTTACATAACTATGTATGGGATATATCTATTTATGAACAACGTGTAGTCTCACTTTGTCAAAATGATTTAAAATTTTTATGGGAAGATTATATACCCATATTATGACCTTATACCATTTCTTAGAATTTTTAGACCACTTTATGATATTATTGATTTTTTCATCGGAGTTACCAAAATAGTAGTTTGAGTAATGGTGAGCAAAGCATTTAATTTTCTATCGATTTTTTGAAATGTGAGCTCAAATAGAACATGTATTCTTACATGTTTTTTATGATTGTTGGAAATTGTTATATAGGATGTGTAGTTTAAGTTGTAGTTATTTTTCAAAAGGGCGTAGAAATTAATCTAAACTATAGAAAACAGAAATTTACCTAATATTAAATCAGTAATAAGTTGCTGAGACTAAAAGTTAAGCTACAATATTAAAGATACTAAGGGCATTAAAAACTCAAAACTTAATTAAAATCATTAAGTAAGACGCTAATAGAAAATAGTAAAGCCAAAACTTAATATTGAGATAGAAAAATTTTCAGGCCCTAAAGTTAAAAAAACCGGCCCAAGAGCACAACACAGGCCCAACGGCCTGCTTTAGTGTTATCTGCTGGAGGAATGCGCACCGTCCGATTAAGTAGGACGATCCAGATTTCACCGTCCAAATATAAAATACGTGATGCTGGCCGAAAACCCTAGCTTCTCACTCTTCTCACTCCATCTCTCCTCCATCCGATTCTCCTTCCTCGCCCCCTAGGGGCGGGCGCGGACGGCGCCGGTGGCTGGTCACCAGGGAGCTCCGGCACATTGTCGCGCATCTCGCGGCCAGGTACGGGATCCATCTTCTCCATCCCGATCTGCCATCGCTAGTACTTGGCCCACTTCCCTCTGATCTCGATTTTTGTCTCCTTTCTTCGTAGATTCGGCATTGGGGAGGTCGGGGGCGGTAGTTTCAGGTCAAGCAAGATGTAGAGGAGGCCGCCCGTCCCTGATCCGGCCAAGGACGGCGCTGCGGAGGCCACCCGGCCTCTCGATCTATCCAAGTACGGCGTGAAGGAGGGCCGCCTAGCCTTGATGGAACCAAGTACGGTGGAGGGCTTGGCCAATGGCTTCCTGCTCACTGTGCATGCTATCCGTCTTGAAGGGATTACGGCGTGCACACTCATATCAGTCTAAGGTGAAGCGACGCAGAGATGATTCGTAGTAAGCAGTGACGTCTCCTTGAGGATGCCAGGTTGATTCTCGTATCTAATAATTTATTTGTTCAGTTCTTTCCGTAAATCAAATGGCTTTCAAAGTTCCGGTTAGGTCTTGTGGATCTAGTCATGTGTTGAGCTACTGATTGAGTCAGAAGGTTAATTATGTATTGAGTTGTTGATTTAATATGGTCCTGACTATTATGTGCAGTCCATGGTTGTTCGTTGATGGTAGCTTGAGTTTATTGTCACTTGTCAGATGAGTGCCGATAAATAATTTTTCGCCATGTTGGTTCATGTACACTATGTACCTACTGAGGCCTATCCTTGATGTGGAACTAATCTAAGTGATAAGTTTAAATAATAGTAATCTGCATAGTTTCATTCATGTGAGCTATTAATTCATTGGGTCGTTATTTGACATAGTTTGATGGTTATGCTACTAGCCATTTAGCCACTAGTGTTTATTAGGCTCATGCTTAAGACTGAAATAAATCCATTATGTAATTAGATCTTTTAACTCATATCAATGCCTAAGTCCATTAGTTTAGACTTTTTTCTCTCCACCTTTTCTGAGATCACAGTATGTAGTTTACTTGCATAATCGAGTAAGAACTGGATCCTGTACTTGTATTATTTTTTTACTGGAACCCCAAGTCTTAGCTAGCGCAAGTTTGAAAATTCACTGTTTTTTCACCAAATGCTACCATATTTCTTATTTTTGTACAGGATTATATGAAGATGTTAACTGTATATTGTAGATGGACAAAATAACAATGAGATCATACATGACATTCACATCACAACCAGGTAGTTATCTTTTCCACCCCTTTGTTTTCTAAGTTTGTAGTTGCCATTTAGAAACCATTGTGTTCAGCAGTTGTACAATTCAGTAATGTTTAATAGCAGGAAGAATAGCTCAAGTTCCTCATTTTCTATTTGACATTTTGTGAACTGAAGTTTTAAGTTTGTCTGCACGTAATGAATCCAATATTGCTTTATCTGTATCATTCAGTTATGTGCAAGGGAAGCTGTGAATCATTATCACATATTATCTATACTTTGCCATGTTGTCAGAACTTTCAAAAGCATTGGATAACTGATATGTATAACAAATTACAACAGGGCAATGTTTCGTCGTCTGCTAACTTAGGAGCTGAAGCTACTGAACCGTCCAGCTGAGATTAGTAATGATAAAGAGTTGATGACATCATTACCAGTGTAAACTATTAACGACTTGTGATTTGATGAAGGAAGTTCATGTAACCATGTATGATGAATGGACATATAAAATTCTTATTTATGCCTTAAATAAATATAATGGTTGGGATGCATAATAAAATGATCTTTGTGCATGTCATGCGTCCATTGATTTTGGTGAGTACAATCTTGAAATTCATTGTGGCAAGCATTTTTTTGTTGGTAGTATGCATTTCCTTGAGGGCCAGCCTCCAATGAAGAACTATTACCTTGGCGGTCAATGGCAGCCAAGGAAAATCAAAATTTCCTTGAAGGTTAGAGGCAGCCAAGGAAACAATTATTACCTTGGCGGTCTAGATGATTTTCTTGAAGGTTGTTGACACTCAAGAAAATCAATTTACTTGACGGCTGTAATATTTCCTTGACCCTTTGGCAAATTAAGGTGCTAGTTTCCTTGGCAGCCTGCCTCCAAGGAAATCATCCTTGAGTGGTAAAACCGCCAAGGAAATTAATTTCCCTTATCGTCTATTCTTGAGTGAATTTGCTTGACGGTTCATGGTCAAGGATCATTTCCTTGACGGTTTAACCCCTTTTCTTGGCGGTTTTGGGCACTCAAGGCAATTCACGATTGTGGTAGTGTCCATATAGGCCTTTCAACATCTAGAAAGCATGTTCCAAACCCCATCATTGTTGGCCCTTTCTCTAGGACAAATTTTTTAATAATGATGTACCTATGCATCAACTTCATGCCTATTTCGTTGCAACTCCACATGGCTATCGCTAACTTAGTTCGTTCGCTTTTAATATCATTGCATGTAGGCACCATTTTTACTCCTCTCTATTTGGGTGCATCGACTTGCACATGCCGACGTTGTGGTCCTCGCCTCTGCCTTCATGAAACGTTCCACATCTACTCCAATATACAACAGATGTTGCAGAAGAGGAAGCACTTTCCTACCTGTGTATATATATAGAGCACCTCAACAGATGTTGTCAAGGCATTACCCTAAACCCTAAACCCTCAAAGTCCAATTACTTGCTGTTTTTATTTATTTTTTATTTCCTAATAATACTATCCCCATCAGATTTGTACCGATAACATTCACTTTGCCACGTTGTGCTAAACAGCCTACTGGACCTGCTCTTTCATACAAATTTTCACTAAAACTAAACTGAACTGTGCCCTCACAAACTACTATTTTGTAAATCTGCAAACTATGTACTCTTGCTGGGACTCCACCATTGGCAGCATCGACACCACTCCTAGCAGCAGTACTGGAGTTTGTAATGCAATTCGGCTCTCCAACTGATTCACTGTGAGAGTATCCATAGGCTATCGTTGCAGCCGCTACCTGCACAAAATTATTACTCATCCGATAATTGCATCTGCCACTTCATTATTAGGCCTTTGGGCATTGCTATTCCCATGCAGTTTCTGCTTGCAATATTTCCACATTGGTGCACCACTACATAAATCTTTTTGGTGGCGGTTAAAACAGATAAACAGTGGCGGTTTTGTCGACTGCCACCAAGCAAACGCCACCATTAATCATGATTAACCGTGGCGGCAACTGCCACGGTTAATATATTTAGAAAAAAAAAAAAAAAAAAATACAACGGGCCCAATCAAGCCCGTTGTCGAGCCCATCGAGCCCGTCGTGGTGGAGCATGCCGCTGCCGGTACTGCCCGATCCCGCACCTCCAAAGACCGGCCGCCGTGGGATCTAGCACCTCCATGGCGGCTGGATTCGTGGTACAGGGGAGGGAGGTCGCCGCCATCGAGCCCGGGGAAGATCGATCTGGATGCGGCACCGGATCTAGGCGGGGAAGAGGTGACGCCACTGGATTCAGATGAGGCCGTGAAAGATCCAACCCTTAGGAGAGGGGAGGAGGTTGCGGGCGCCAAATCCAGGAGCAGGGGAGAGGCGCCGCCGGGATCCGCAACGAGGGAGAGCACCGCCGCCCCGCGTCGGCGTGAGGAGCACCACCGAGAGGAGGGGTTGCGCCACAATGGCCTCCTTCCCACACGCCGCCGTGAGGAGCCGCCGACGGGAGGAGGGGCTGCGCCAGGCATTCGCCCGCCCACGCTCCGTCGAGGGAGGGGGCGCGCGCAGCTGGCCCGTCCACGCGCCGTAGTGGGTCGCCGCCAGGAGGAGGGGGAGCGCCACCAAGAGGAGAGGGAGTGTTGCCAGGAGGAGGGGGAGCACCGCCGTGGGAGGAAAGGAGAGGGGTGTGTCAACTATGGGGAAGAAAGGGGCACGCCGCTGTGAGGAGGGAGAGAGGCGCGTCGAGAGCAACTGTGGGGAGAGAGCAATCGGATAAGTTTACAATGAAACCCTTGCTCGCGAATATATTCCAGGAGCGTCATATCCGGCCGTATTGGGCCCTTCGCTGGGCCACATCAACCACAGCGGTCGTATTACGCTGACCGCCACGTTACGTGCACTACTACAGTAAATTTAACGGTGGCAGTTGAATTTGATTAACCGTGGCGGTTTTCTCAACCGCCACCAAGCATAGGTCACGGTTAATCAGTATTAACCGTGTGGGGTTTGACCGCCACGGTTAATCGTTTTAAAAAACAAAAAAAAGAAAAACCCTGGACAGGCCCGCCGAGCCCATCCACGGGCCCGCCGAGCCCATCCAGGTGCCGCGCCGCTGCAGCCGCAGCCGCCGTTGCTCGCCCCTGCACTGCTAGCCCGCCGGAGCTCGGCGAGATGGGGAAAAGGTTGAGGTGGAGGTGGAGGTGGCTGGGATCCGCCTTCCCGCGCCGGATCTGGGCCGTAGAGGAGAAGGGCGCCGCCAATCGCTGGAATCCGATCCCCACGGCTACACCACAGCCGGATCCGGTCTCCCCGGCCTAGATCCGTGGTGGAGCCGCGCCGTCGTGGTTGTGGAGGAGTGCTGCCGCCACCGGTTGTAGAGGAGGAAGGCAGCTGCGCCGTCATGGGTCGTGGGGTCGCGCTGCATCGCTGTCGTGGTGGTGGGAGTGGCAGCCCCGTTGTTGAATCCGCCGCCGCCCCACCCTGCCACACCAGGAGGGCCACGCGCGCTCTCCCGCTGGTGCGCCGCCCGCCGGAGCTGGTGCGCCACATGCTGCGGCGGCTCCCCTGTAGGCCGCGCGGAGGAGGTGGTGCGTGGCCCGCCCACCGGCGCTGGTGCGCCCCCGCCGTTGCTGGTGCGCCCCTCACTGCTGCGGCTCCCCTGCAGGCCGCGCGGAGGAAAAGAGAGGCGTGGGAGGGGCGCGGTGGAAGGGAGAGGTGTGGGAGGCTTGGGAGGGGTGGATTGCTGACCGGTAAACCCTAAGTGGATAATATATAGGTGGCTACTGTATTGGGCTTTGGTGGGCTTCGGGCCAATTCTAAGTGGCGGGCCTTTTGTGACCACCACGGTAAATGATTAACCGTGGCGGTTATTTTTTAACCGTCACAGTAAATCCATTTACCGTGGCGGTTAATTTTGACCGCCACGGTAAATAAAAAATACCCGCCACGGTAAATAACAGTATTTACCGTGACGGTTAATTTTTGTGACCACCACGGTTAATAAAAACGCACCGCTTCGCAAAATCATTTCTGTAGTAGTGGTGGCGGTTGGATTTTGTAACCGCCATGGTTAATAAAAGGGTATCGTCTCGTAAAATCATTGTTGTACTATGCTAAAAATGACTACACGGTAATAGCACCCAGCCTACATGCTCATGTTGCCTTTTGTTTTACTGTTTCATCCCATTGCTGTATGCTTTCAGCACCACAAGTAGTTAATTTAATTACACATCCCGACTTCCCACCCCGTGCAACTGTGCGGGGTTTCATGCTAGTTAGTTATATTTTCATAGTATACCTATTTTATGCCATAAATATTTGTGTTTCTCTCTATAATTTTAGTCAAACTTCTCCAAAGTTCCTAGAATGATTTATCATTTGGAATGGTGGGAGCACGTACGAGTATGATACGATACCGAGTACGATACGATCACTGGTGCTCCCTTGGCTTATTCCTCCATCAGGGTTGGGCTCCATTTGGCTCGCATGGAGCCCATGTCTGAGTGATATGTTTGGATTTCCATGGTGGTGGCATAGGGATAGGAAGATGATGCCCGACCTGTGGGTGTTTGCAAGTGGCAGGGCTGACGACCGCGGCAGCGGCAACGGCGTCCAGGGCGGTGACCGGCTGCGGCGCCGATGCCCATGGACCATGGCATCACTATTAACGCGGCCCACTAGTACACAAAACGTTTCTACAGGCGGTTCCAGACCGGTTTTCACCGGGTTTTTTCCCAACCGCCCAGGTGAGAGAGGCCGATGAAAATGAGCCATTTCCACCGGTGGTTGGTTGAAAACCGCCCGGGTGGAAATCGATTTCTACAGCGGTTCTCTTAAGGAACCGCTGTGAAAATCGCCCCCCGAAAAATATCCAAAAATTGCAAAAAAATTTTTTAAAAAGGCCAAAAATATTTTTCAAATCGAGGCAAAAAATATTTCTACAGGCGGTTCCTTCACAGTAAAATCGCTTTCTGGGCGGCGGTGGGATTCGAACCCACGACCTCCCCCCCCGCGCGTACCCTCCCTTACCATTGCACCACACACACTCACTTGTGATCACCTCATTTTTGTTCCCCACATATTATACAAACCCGACAGTAAATTGAATATTTGAAGGTCTAAACGATTTCAAATGAAAAGTGGTGAACTACAAAGTTTCATAACTTTTCGAGATCTACAACTTTCATTTAGAGTGTTTCTCCATCCGAGGTCATTTGCAAAATTTGAATTTCAAATTTCAAAATTTTGATCGTAGTTTTCTATAAAAAAGATGACTTCAAATGAAAAAGTTGTCAACTACAAAGTTTCATAACTTTTTGAGATCTACAACTTTTATTTTGGAAGTTTCTCCATCCGAGAAAGTTTGAAAAACTCAAAAAATTAATTTCAAAATATTTCTATTGGCGGATTTCTTAAGAAACCGCCAAGTGAAATCGATTTACTTGGCGGTTTCTTAAGAAATCCGCCTTTGTAGAAATAGTCGATTTCTACCGGGCGGTTTCTTAAAGAGAACCGCCATGAAATCGTATTTCTTGGCGGTTCCTTAAGAGAACCGCCTCAGAAATAAAATCGATTTCTGATGCCGTTCTAAAGGAAAAACCGCCAAGAAAATAAAAACGCTAGTGTCAAGAGAAATCGTTTGTGTACTAGTGGCCGGCCTCACCGATGCTCTCTTTACTTGAGGAGAGAGTAGGTCCTCTCCTCGAACTCTAGTCTCTGGATCCGCTGAGGACCACCCACAGGCGGCTGCGTCCGACACTCCGGCTCCGGGCAAGGAGAACGAGCACCTCCCGCTTGGAGAACGCGCGGCTGACCCGCGAGGTCCGGCGGACGAAGAAGCTTTGCAACAGCATCTTGCTCCTCATGACCGAGTACGCCTCCTCCTAGAAGCTGCCTGCCTTCGCAACGCTTTAAATGCATTGTAAACCTTTCCATGAGTCGTTGAAGGCCGCCGCCCCCCCACCTCCACACCCCCATCCGGCATGATCCTCGACCTAATGCCCACATGCCCGGGTCCTACCACCACAGTCTCGGGCATCGTCGCCATCGGGGTTTTATGCTTAACTCATGTGCAAAGTCAGCTTATAAACCTCCTCGTTGTGTCTATTTTGGATCTAGATGAGATCATTTAAATACATTCGAGAGCCAAATATGTGATTTTGTAGTTTGGGGACCCAGATAAAATCCGCTCGATACTTTAAGGGCTAGTCATGCAATTTGCTCTTGTTGTTATCTCGATTATTGTAGCATTAGTGTCACACGTACGCCACGAATGACATGAAAACAAGGAACAATTAGGCCTAAAGGCTCAGAAAAAGAGAGAAGCGGCGACTTGGACCACAACCACGCCCAAACCCTAGGGGTGGTGGGGCGCCACACATGCCGCCGCTTGGCGCCCGCAGGAGGCGTCGTCTCTCCCGCGGGCCCTCCTCCGCATGTAGTTATCTTAATTAGTATTTATTAAGATATTTTTTTGATATTAGTGGAATTTGTAAAAAAAAGAAAGGATCCAAATGATAAGGTTCCATGCCTTTTAGAGTCTAATCGGGGCTATAAATATTAGGAGATTGTAATCGGATCCATTAATAAAGTAATTGGGAGAAAGTCCTTTATTCCTAATCTCCTGGCTCTCTCTCTCTCTCTCTTCTCTCTCACCCGCTGCCGCCGCCCTAGCGCCGCGTCGCCAAGCCACCACACGCCACCCCCTCTCCTCACTCTTCTCCAATCCACTAGCCCCAATCCACCCTACCTGTTGTGTGTTACAACTGGTATCAAAGATCCAGATCTGAACCACCATGGATGTCGACGTAATCAAGAAGCTCTTCGCTGACTTTGAGGGATCGAAAGATTGACAACGATACTGAGCAACTCAGTGACCTCGGCAATCGCCTCTCTACCCTAGAGATGGGGCAATCTGCTAACGCCACGAGGGGGAGCTTTGAACAAACAAGGAAGACCATGGCGATAGCATTGGAGGCGGCCACCAAAAACAAGATGGTGGAGGCTACCCGCGAGTACATCGGGACCAGGTAAATAAATCCCACTCAACCACTATGTTTGAATTGGCTGTTGACTTGGAGAACAAATTGTTTTTCAACATCAATGTTAAACCCAAGGAAGAGCCTATGGCGTCCTAGGCACCAAGTGCCATCCAAGGCCTGGAGATCTATCCGCACAAATTGTCTTTTGCAACGTATGATGGGAAGGACGACCCACTACCATGGCTCAACCGATGTGACAGTTTTTCAAAGGGCAACACACTCTAGAAGATCAGAAAACATGGTACACATCTTATCATTTAACTAGAGCATGGTAGTGGTATATGAGATTGTCAGAGGAGCATGATGATAGTTGGGCATACTTTGCCAAAAAATATGAGATTGTCACAGGAGCATGATGATATGAATTGGCAGCACTCAGGAAAACAGGCTCTGTCAATGATTACATAGAGCGTTTCCTGGAATTGGTTGCTCGTGTGGGACATTTGGATGAGTTACAACAAGTCAACATATTCACAACAGACTTGCTTGAACCACTGAAAATAGATGTTGAATTGCTAAACTCACAAGACATGAAAATAGCAATGTCCCTTGCACGCTCTTAGGAACATCGTTTGGTAGTAATGGAAGATGCGAATAAAACTACAACATCTAAACTAGGGTGCCTTCCACCTTCGTGCTTGTCAACTATAATGGCAGCTGTAACGACAGTAACTACACCACCAGTGGCTACTCCAATAGGGGATCCTCCTCAAACACAACGATGACCCTTCAAGCAACTAACAGCGAGAGATGACGACTTCGGTGACAGGCTGGTCTCTACTTCAACTGCGATAAACCGTTCTCCCACAGCCATAAATGTAAGATGTTTATTTGAAATTACAGTAGTCAATGATTTTATAGTAGAAGATACTTAGGAAAGTATGATGATGATGATGATCGGGAAACTGCATTCTGGGGTACATGGAGCTTCATCGATGTATCTAGACGCAATGATCAATGGAACGCAGGTGATAGCACTGGTTGATTCTAGAGCTATGCACAACATAATTGATATTAATATGGCTCGAGCCATAGGAATCAATTAGCAGTGAATTGATACAACTATATTGGTGGACAGCGGAAACGAGATATCATGCCGTCATGCATCCTTCAATGTACCATTAAGAATTGCAAGTGATATCTTTGACATTAATGCATTCCTAATTGATATTGGTAACGACATCGATGTTATTCTGGGAGCACCTTAGTTAGCAGGACTTAGCAGAATCACTTGGGATTTCTTAGATCTGGAACTTTTCGCTACATAAAAGATGGGTGCTCGCACACTTTGATTGCTCAGCGCCAACATCGGATTCAATCAACCGTTCGAGCATTGCCGGCTCCTCCACCAATGGTACGTCTGCATATCTCCCCGAACTAGCGTGAGACAGCCCCAATAAACAAATCTAATAGAGCACGACAGCCCAATGCTTTGAATTTCATTACTAGTAGCGAAGCCCCACTCTTTTCTAGTATTTGGCATGCCATCAGAAAGCAGCACATACTTAGAAAAATATACACAACCATACAAGCAGGATAGGAGTCGACGGTTTGGACAGTCAAGGAAGGGTTGTTTTTCTATGATCACCGTCTCTATCTTCCAGCAATTCGACACTATTGCGGGATCTACTTCAGAAACTCAAATAAGGGGCCTACAACAAATTGAGCTATTAGCGTTGGGGGTTCATGAAGTGCTTATGGAGGGAGCCTCCATTATGCCATCACATATTCTTATGGGGAAAACATGGAAGTTGGGTTGCCCGGTACCTAAAGTGTCAGTGTTGTTCATTGGCAATGCTAGCCATATCATTGTTTAGGTAAACAACGTCAATATCAGGCTCATACCAAATTCAGTTCTACAAAGCCTATCACCGGGTGTGTTAGACTTGGGCAAGTTTGGAAACATGATTGATCTCCTGATAACACCTTCAGCACATACAGCATCAACAATCTGGCGAATCATACCGACCCTTGTGGACATGACAACTAATGGTATACTCTAGATCTTCCAGAAACCTTCACGGGTAATGGTTAAATTCAGCATGGATATAATGATTCATTCGGCTCTTCTTCCTTCGATATCCGCTACTTTCCACTTTATTTTCGGATATATTGGTACACTGCAATACTGCTTTGAGTTCAAATAGAAATTCCGGGACAACAACAAAGGCGAAACCCGGACGGGACCAATACCTGGCTTGCACTTCACCATGAGGATGTGTCGAGCGGAAAAGGAGGAAGTTCTATCACACGTACGCCACGCATGACATGAAAACAAGGAACAATTAGGCCTAAAGGCCTAGAAAAAGAGAGAAGTAGCGACATGGACTGCGATCACCCCAAACCCTAGGGGTGGTGGGGCGCGCGCGCCCGCCCGCCATTGGGGGTGCCGCGGGAAAGCGTTGTCTCTCCCGCAGGCCCACCTCCGTGTGCAGTTATTTTAATTAGTATTTATTAAGATATTTTTAGATAATAGTGGAATTTGTAGAAAAGGAAGGATCCGGTCCATAAGATTTCTTGTCTTTTAGAGTCTAATCGGGACTATAGATATTAGGAGATTGCAATCGGATCCATTAAGAAAGTAATTGGGTGAAAAATCCTTTACTCCTAATCTCCCGGCTCTCACTCTCTCTCTTCTCCCTCACCCGCCGCCGCTTCCTCCTGCACGCCGCCGCCGCCAAGCCGCCCCCTCTCCTCCTCCAATCCACTCTACCCGCTGCGTGTGTTACACTTAGGTTTAGGATCGACGACCATGTTCATGTATATGGGCTATGGCTATCTATCTATGTACAATTATTTATGAGTATATCAATGCAAACATTTTTTTCGTGACTGCCATTTCATTAAGCAGGAGTATCAATGCAAACATTCATCGTGTGAATTGATGCTAGAATTTTTAGATTGAGAGTTACCTCTTGCAGATACTCTGGGAAACCTTGTGTACCACGAGGCTTCAATAACTTGATAGCCACCGACATGCCACCTAGGTTTCCTTTATACACTGGGCCATACCCCCCTCGTCCAATGAGATTTTTTGAGTTAAACTTACCGGTCGCTTTCCTGATCTGGGACATCGTGAACTGGTCAACATGCTCAGGAATAGATAGAGTGTTCTCGTTCAGTGAAGCAGCAATTTGTCTTTGTAATAACCTGTTTTCTCCATGATGACTATTATGGCCCTCTTCTTGCCTACGTTTCAATTTGTTGAGTAGTTTGTTTATTTCCTCCTGCCAAAAAGGCAATATGGAGTCCTTAGTTAGCATCCATACTTATACATTGAAGCAAGTAAAAAACAACTATCACAAAAACTAGTTTAGTTATATCATAAATTTTGTATATAGTTAACTACTATAAGAAACTACAATTAAGAAACTACAATTTTATGAATTTGTATCACCGAACTATACATTTCACTACTACACAAAGGGGTTGTAGTCCCGGTTGGGAACACCCTTTAGTCCCGGGTATCCCAACCGGGACTACGAATCCGGGACTAAAGGTCCCGGACCTTTAGTCCCGGTTTGTAAATCGGGACTAAAGGCTCACCAGGCGAAAAAATAAATGTTGTGGTGTGTGTGATTCGAACCAAAGACTTCTCGTCTCGCACATAAAGTCCTCACCAACTCAGCTGTACACCGCACGTGACACAGTCCTGTACACTCTCCTTTTGAATTGATCCGTGGGGGACCTTTAGTCCCGGTTGGTAACACCAACCGGGACTAAAATGTCAATCTTTAGTCCCGGTTGGTATTACCAACCGGGACTAAAAGTTGATGACCCTTAGTCTGGGTTGGTAACACCAACCGAGATTAAAGATCGACCTTTAGTCCCGGTTGGTATTATGAACCGGAATTAAAGAACCTTTAGTCCCGAACGTAAAAAATACTGAGACTAAAGTTGAATTTGTGCATCGACCAAAGGCCTGTTCTGTAGTAGTGTTTATTAGCTTGTCACAGTATGATGGCTATTGTATTATATCTAAGAAATTGTGTCACGAGTCTATATATTTGGTGGAACATATCTCAAAGAACTATACATTTAAGTGCTGAGTATGCAGAGCAATAAGAGTTGTTTCTAGTTCCTTCTATGGAAAGACAAGTTGAAGGACCCAGCACCTACTTTGCATTTCAGAGCTCTTTCTTGTATAGTTCCAATAAAACTTGAGTTTCCTCCATGTCCGAAATTTCCATTGTGTTCCACATAATTATTGCTGTATTTTTAAATGATTTTATCAAACGAGTCATTTCCAGATTCGATTCAAGTTGATGTTACTGAAAGTATGTCATCGTCATTCTCACAGTTCATTGACTTGGTATAATATCTCAGTTATACCTAATGGAGACGTGCTTGCCATTCAGCACCACCCAAACCTGACAGCATCGGCTAAGCACCTTTCGCATTGACGTGTTCCTGCACATATCTTAGTTTGGTTTTTCCATGCTAAGATAGGAAGTCTTATCTGTGTACAAACTGTACAGGTGCATGTTAAGATGTCTGGTATTGTGAATGAGTACATATGTCATATGGACTAACCTTGAACCGATGACAATTCTCTTAATTTTGAGTTTCTTAACAAGGCTTACAACACCAGCAATAGTGCTATGGTGTGTAAGGTAATACGCACGAACCTGCAGAAACAGATACCAGATTAGGAAACATGTTTTTCTGTCAAATTGTTGCAATACCTTGCCATTTTACCTTTCAAGATCGTATTGTAGTACTAACAAGTAATAATAACTTAAGTGGCTACGAATCGAATCCATCTAGTGACGGATCATGTTATAAGCCTGACCCAATCAGCCTTCATGGCAGGACAGAAATTCCTTGGAGTTGTTATCCAAGACGATTCACGAACTTCAATGAAGGAATTTGACCGAGGTTATTTACAAGATTGACTTTGAGAAAGCATATGACAAGGGTCGATAGCCTTTTCTATTCCAAATGCTGCATATGAAAGGCTTTTCTTCCAAATGGATTCATTAGGATGAAACCTTCATCTCAAGCGGAAGTGTAGCTATCAATGTAAATTATGAGAGTGGACATTAATTACTTCCAAACAAAGAGCGGACTCCGACAATGAGACCCTTTGTCACCTATTCGATTTAACATTGCTGTTGATATGTTGGCCATACTTATTAAGAGAGCAAAAAAAAGAGGGTCAGATAAGTCTAGTGGAGGGTGGTTTATTAGTACTGTGATATGCTGAGACCATACTTTTTATGGACATGATTAGGACCAATCCTGAAACATTAAGCTATTACTTTACACTTTTTAGCATGCATCTGATCTTAAGATAAACTTTCATAAGATCGAGCAAGATATACTGCTTTGGAGAGGACCAGGAAGAAGAGGACACATATACCAAGTTTTTCGGGTATAAATATGGAAACTTTCCTCCAGCTTATTTAGGAATTCTGATTCATTTCAAAAAGCTCAGCAACGCACACTGGCATAAGGTGGAAGGATGTTTTGAGAAGAAGTTGAGGAGTTGGAAACGAAAACATCTATCGACTGGGGGAAAACTAACCATGACCAACTCAGTTCTAAGCAGTCTACCCATTTATATATGTCTTTCTTTGCAATTCCGAGGTGCTTAATAAATTAGATTATTTGATTTCTAGATTTTTTTGGCAAAGTGACAACCAAAGAAGAAAGTATAGCCTTGCCAAGTGAAGCATAGTGTGTCAACCTAGGGATTGGGGCAGGGCCGATCCATGTTTGGATCTGAAGAATGTTTTGGATCCCATCGGGGTTTAGGAATCCATGTTTTGGATCTGAAGAATGTTGCACTTCTAAGCAAATGATTGTTCAAGTTGCTGACAACCGATGGGATATGGCAACAGATAATTAGAAACAAGTATTAAGCTCAAAGCCTTTATCCCAAGTTTATTGGAAAACTGGGGACTCTCATTTTTGGGGAAGCCTTGTCAAGGTAAAACATGATTTGCTCTGATTTGGTCCTTTGTAATTAAAGATAGATCCCAATTAAGCATGTTTTTCGATGGACAATGGCATGGAAATTCACCTTTGAGCATACAGTATCTCCTTGCTTGTTTATAACATCGCTAAAGATAAGCAGCAAACTATAGAAGAGGTATTTAGTTCATCACCATTGCTCCTATCATGCGGAGATGATTTGATTGGACCTAAATTAACAGACTAGAATGAACTTCTTTCTAGGATTGCTAATCTCAGACTTACTCAAGAACATGATGACCAAAGAGCCAAAATTCTCAGTGAAGGCAAATTATTCAGCATTGATTCGCCAAGATGCCCCAAATCTAAAACAAAATCATCTAGCAAACAAAGGCCCCACTAAAGATAAAGATTTTTATGTGGTACCTTCAAAGAAGAGTTATCTTTTAACGAGAGACACGTTAGTAAAATGAAATTAGCAAGGCAGTGAGAAGTGTTGCTTTTGCTACAACAATGAGACAACTAAGCACATTCTATTAGAATGTCGCTTTGCACGAGTCATTTTAGGTTGCACATAGGTTGCATTAAATCTCCTCTATCCTCATAGTATTCTCCATCTTTTTTTGGGATTCAGCGATTTCAAAAGAATCTCAAACCTTTAATTCTATTGGGTGTGGCAGCTACTTGTTGGCCACTTTGGCTATGCAAAAATGCTTTGGTATTTAAAAAAACTTGTTTACCCTCCCTTGCAGGTGGTTTATTTAGCAATACATTGGCTACATACATGGATTATCATCTATAAGCACTACATACAGGCTTTGGTGCTGATGGCATCACAACAATTGATGCAAGCCGTTATAGAGTTTTTCTCTGGCGCTGTTTTCCTGTTTGCTAAAAGATGGAATTAGGAAGCTATAAAGAATCTCAAATAGTTTTCAAAACCCACTCCCAATCTAGATTTTTTGGTAAGACTGAGAAAACTGCTCTCTAACAACTCCTATCTCAACTCCCAATCTTTTCGCTCTTCGAGAACTTGACCTAATCACATGGTTATGTATGCTCGTGTATCCATCAACCATTCTAAAGGTGGAAAGACATGGAGAAGGATAAAGAGTATGACAGAGTTCCTGATGCAAATATTACAAGAGAGCTAGGCAGAAAATATAGAGGTGGTTAGCATGATTAGAAATAGTCTGAAACTCCTGGTGTAAAATTATCTTCTATATTTTTGGACTGAGATATTGGAAACTATCGAAGGAAAACAATAAATATGCCCCCAACTTTTTTGCCACCTATTGTTTTTTGAACTCTTGGAGATGCTATTAGTTTAAGGAGCTAGGAGCTCTTGGAGATACTCCAAGGATAAGGATATCATTCTCTTTTTCCTTGAAATTACACAGTACAATACTCATAATACACACGTAATCACTCCTATGAAAGCATGCATGCAAACCCTACCCTTGAGCATGTTCAATACTCGCTCCATCCTAAATTATAAGTCATTCTAACTTTTTTGGAGAGTCAAATTATCTCAAAATTTGAACAACTTGATACAATAAAGCAATAACATTATTATTTTTTAAAGCTAATATGGAGCAGGCTTTGCAGATCAAAGAAGTAATTGAAACATATGAGTCATGTACAGGACAACTTATTAATAAATCCAAATGTTCTATAATGTTTAAAGGTGACGCCTCGGAAGAGCAGATTGAGGTCAAGAACCTTTTGGGGGTGGATGCCGTGGCTTTTGAAGCAAGATACCTGGGCTTACCTACTCCATCAGGTAGAATGAAAGGTGAAAGGTTTCAACCACTGAAGGAACGGCTGACAAAACGGATGAATGATTTTACAGAAAAACACATGTCAGCGGCAGCAAAAGAAGTTTTAATTAAAGCTGTTGGGCAAGCTCTACCAACATACACCATGAGTGTCTTTAAGCTCCCACTCATGCTATGTGATAGCCTTACATCTATTATTCGGGATTTCTGGTGGGGTGCCGAGAAAGGGAAGAGGAGAACGGCATGGGTAGCATGGTCTGATCTGACGATGAGAAAACTCCAGGGAGGACTTGGTTTCAAGGATCTCAGATTATTTAACCAAGCTCTCTTGGCAAGACAGGCTTGGAGATTACTAGCCTTCCCAGACAGCTTATGTGCTAGACTTTTGAAAGCCAAATACTTCCCAAAAGGCTCACTAGTAGACACTGTGTTTCGAGCTAATGCATCAGTAACGTGGCAAGCAGTTATGCATGGCCTTGAATTGTTGAAAAAAGGCCTTATATGGAGGATTGGCAATGGATCAAGTGTAAGAATTTGGAGAGATCCTTGGATACCCAGAACCTTTACGTGCAGAACAACCACTAGGAGGGGTCGGTGCAGATTTCATTGGGTATCTGACCTGCTGAACTCGGATGGCAGTGACTGGGATTATAATAGAATTCTAGCAATATTTAATCCACCTGATGCAGATGCCATTACGAGGATCAAGCTTCCTAGCAGGAGGGTGGATGATGTCTTAGCATGGCACTTGGAGAAATCTGGATTGTTCTCTGTTAGGAGTGCTTACCGACTTGGTTTGGACATCCAACAGAGCCAAAATGCAGAGGCATCAAGTGCTGCCCCAACTGGCGATAGATCATTATGGAAGAGAATCTGGAATTCAGCAGTACCCCCAAAGATCCGTGTTTTCGCTTGGAAACTCAGCAGGGATGTCTTACCGACAAAACAAAACAAGTTTATTAGAAGATTGGAACCTGATGGGCAATGTTCCTTGTGTGGTAATGCAGTGGAAGATAGCTTCCATGCTGTAGTAGACTGCACGCAAGCAAAGTACCTCCGACAGGCCATGCGGGAGCACTGGCCGATTCCCAGTGAAAAACTTTTTCAGAAAACAGGCCCCGATTGGTTCCTACTCCTATTGGATAGATGCACGCAGGAACAGGGCGAACTAATTACTATGATTTTCTGGAGAGCATGGTCGATACATAACAACATAACTCATGAGTCCGGACCGTCTTGTGTGGCTGACTCTGTGTTCTTTTTGCTAAACTTGCGTGAATCTCTGTTTCAGGTTCGACAACAGGTCTCGCAGAACGATGTAAAGGGCAAAGGAAAGTGTTGGTCGACGGCATTGATGCCTACGGATTCCCTGAAGCAACTTCCGCAGTGGGAGGCTCCTCTGGAAGGCTGGACGAAGGTCAACGTGGATGGCTCTTTTATGGAGCAGTCCGGTGAGGCTGGAGTCGGCGTGGTGGCCAGGAACCACCGAGGAGAAGTCGTCCTGACAGTGTGGAGAGTGCTGTTTAGATGTGGGTCAGCTGACGAAGCAGAGGCGGAGGCCTGCGTGGAAGGGCTCAGAGTTGCGTCTCAATGGTGCCTGGGTCCTACTATCCTTGAGTTAGATAGTGCGCGAATTGTTGCAGCAATGAATAGCTCGATTGCAGATATGTCAGAGCTTAGAAGCCGTGTGATGGAAGCCAAGGAACATCTGCAATCAATGGTGGAATGGAAGGTCCAGAAGGTTAAGAGAGAAGCAAATAGAGTAGCTCATGAATTAGCCCAACTAGCTAGGCGAAACGTTCATACTGCAACTTGGCGAGAGCAAGCGCCTGTGTGCGTGTTGCACCTCATCGCCTCTGATTGTAATCCTCAACCTAGCTAATCAAGCTCTCTTTTCCCCGCCAAAAAAAAAAGCAATAACATTTATGATAACAAATAAGTATCCTTAGATTTTTTTATTAAATATATTTTCATTATATACCTATTTGATGTCATAAATTTGTAATCCTTTCTATAGTTTTAGTCAAAATTTAAATTAAACTATCCAAAAAAATTGTAATGTCTTATAATTTAGAATATAGGGAATAGCTTTTAGAGTACATAAAAAAATGTAAGTAGAATAATTTTTTTTCAAATAAGCTCATCAGAAGGGAACCACTATAGTAGTACAGTGTTCCTAAAAGAATCAATTCCTAGGATTGTTTTTGTTCAAACTTTTAAAACTTTAATCGAAATCCTAAAAACATATTAAGATTTATGGTATCAAATGAGTATTAATAGATTTACTATTGAATATATTTTCATAATATGATCATCTTATGTCATAGATGTTGTTACGTTTTTCTATAAAGTTAATCGACAAAATTAACTAGAATAGATTTTAGAAATCTATTTATTTAGAGACGGAGTATAAGGGTAAACTAGCGTTACCTTTCTTGTACCGCATAGACTTTTGTACTCCGATAACATATTGATCATTGCTGCCATTTCTCTGCCTCTATGCCTCTCTTTCTCCATTTCATCGGCAAACTTATATAACAACCTTCCACCCACTGCAGTTTGTAGTTATAGGTATTATATAAGAGAAAATTAGTTATTTATAATTTCATGATAATAACAAAAAAATTATATATAGACCCTTTTATATTTTACTATATACAGTATACCCAACTGCAGCTATTTTCTCTAACAAAATCATCTCGTTCTCGTTATAACAAACTATTTAATTGTTTTATCCTTTGTAATCGATAGCATATTATAAATTAACTTCGAGACAGTATAGGAGAACAGTAGGGCGAATAGCTGGCGTATGTGGGTGAACTTAAGTGTATATATAATGGATAGAAAGATTTGTCTTGATAAAAAGTGCATATAAAGAACTTACTGAAGGGCATCCACTCGGAGGGCCAGTGAACGTGGACAAGAACTATAGCGGCCCTTGGAAAATTGGCAGTAGCCCAAAGTATGTCAAGCTTCTCCTTTCTTGAGTTCTTCCCGACTGCGATATGAACGTCTTCCTCATCCATCTTCCTCGCGGCCCGATCCCTCTACACAAGTGCCATCAAATATATATGACAATTCTGCTCCAGTAGCCACCTGCTTTAGTTCAGCTTGTATCTTGGTAAGTAAAGTTACCTTTTTGTGCTGTACCACTTTAGATCGACGACACGGTATTGGTGTCACCAGCGTCTCCCTCGACCCTTTTGTGCTGCATTGTTTCAGGGGAGCTTCAGTTCAGGAAACAGCGAGATGAAAGAGGGTTGAAATGTCGTGTATACTTATGGTAATATAGAACAATAACGAGTACGATACATGACATCATCAAGCGCGTGAGGTCACTATCTAGTGTGGCTAACGAGTACGATACATGACATCATCAAGCGCGTGAGGTCACTATCTAGTGTGGCTCCCATATGAATTAGGACGAAACATCTCTGCAGCTATCGGTATTCTGTGTGCGTGGGTGGTTAATCTATTTCAGTAATTTCGTACATTTCCATGATTTACTAACGGGCTTCGGGACTTTCTGTTCATTTATATAAAGGTATAAGACGAAATATTTTAATCATAACTGAGATTGGATGGAAAACTTGGGATATTTGTTCCTTGGAAGTTATTGACGACTGAATTGGAATCAGATGCCTAGGAACGATGTGGTTAAACAATGATTAGGACCTGTTTGGATCACTACTAGCTAATACTAGTTCATAACTCAATACTCTTTTCGTCCATGAATAAATCAATTTTTAGAGAAAGTCAATGATTTATGGCACCAATTAGTATCATTAGATACATCATTAATATTAACTATATTTTCATAATGTGCACTCATTTGGTGTTACAAATATATGTACTTCTTTGTTGTTTCTATAAATTTCGTCAAACAAAAAAAAAAAAAACTTAAGACGGCTCTAGAAATTAATTTATTCAGAGATAGAGAGATTATTAGCTAGATAACTATTAATTAGTTAGCATCCAATAGCTAATATGTAAATATTTTGTGATTTGTTTTTGTTTATAATGCCCGTTCTTTTTAATCTTTATTGGGGAATTGGGATTAAAAGCACTGGGCAAGTTGCATTGCCCATATTCAAATCTTTACACAGATTTATTTGCGTAGAATAAGGGTAAATGTTTTTTTTTAATAACCCAGTACAAATGGGAACGGTAGGAAACGAGGCGTGGATTATCGATTGGTAAGTATTTAAATCAATTCATCATCATCTATTAATAGAAAATAGATCAGGTAATAAAAATGTCGGTTTTAACTTCAGGCTTCTAATCTTATTGTAGTAATCTTCACAAAGAAAGGACTGCTATATTAATTCATCCACAACATTTTAGTTAATTTAATAAAAATTTTAGGTGTAAATATGAGATTTTTAATTTTAGGGAACAACTTTTAATATTGGGCCCACAAATACATCGTGACACAAAACAATCTACCCAAAATGGCAGCATGTTATATCGAGTTATCTCCAACTAATTTTAATTATTTTTGAAAAATACGGTACAAATGCTAGTTTTTTAAAAAATTTTAAGGCCCAACATTAAAAGTCATAACAATTTCTAATCTGGAATGAAGGAAGTAGCTACTATTATGAGTCGGCACTCAATATATAGATAGTGAGATATTTGTTATCTATATATGTATGTACAATTGACATTTAGATATATAAGCTGGCTTTATTTTAATCGACCTCAATTAATTTTTAACAGCTAACTGGGGCCGGTAAGCTGGCCGTGCACGGCAATCAATTCGTTGCTTGAGCTGGAATACGTGACAGTAATAAAATTATGTATATCTTAACAGCATGGTGTCGTTGGTATCAACGTCACCCTCCAACCGTATGTGTCAATTGTCATATTATTATTATTATACAGGAAACGTCGCCCCAGGGACGATGAATGAACCAAACGAAAGATGCAAGAAAGTGTGTCTACTTATGGTGGTATATACCGGCATATTATATGGCATCGTTGAGGGTCAGTAAAACTTGTCCCCAGTACAATCGGTTATGACTTGTGAGGAAAGTTTTGTTGATTAAACAAATCACACAAATAATGGTTTGCTGTATTATGTCGGAGTTATTTTCATCTGCTCGACAGACCACAGTTCATGGCATGTAACTACTATAAAACCATTTTCATATGTACCCCATTGTTTTTTCTCCGGGAGAATTAAATGCTTGTTTGATTGCTTTCCAAAGATTACCAAGCTTTTCGTGTGCAGTTGGATCCATGTGCCGCAGTGTTTTGTCACACGAAAAGCTTCCAGCACTTTTAGCAATCTTGGCATAGAGTATTCTAGGAACTTCTAAAATTTTACTCCTAAAAACTATCACTGTATTCGTTTGTCCTATCAACCGTTTCAACAGTATTTTTCACAGTAAATTAGTCGGCTTGTCTTGTCTTATCCGTTTGAACATTATATTTTCCAACTCCTTAAAATATATTAGAGTTAAAAAAGAAAGACAACTCTAATAATTTCTATTTTCTAATATTGAACTTTAAAAAATCAATTTATGGGCCCACACCTTATGTTTCTATCGCTCGTCTCGTCAGTTTTGTTTCGAGAAAATTCACGCCGCCTGTAACAACCCGGATTTTTCTGTAAACCAAAAATACGAACTTTCTAAAATTTTTCCTGCAATCGTGTGAAGCATATAGCTGCTAAGGAAAATGGAGAACAATTTATAAATAAATTGTTGCATGCATATAGTATTGCTTGTAGGGCTTGCTGGAGTTTTTCTTTAACGGATAGGGTTTGGTGATGGAGTGCACAAATCCATAGCAAACCCCTTCATGATTTAATCCCAAATCCCAATATAAAGGAAAAGACCTAGACCTTCTCCCTTCTCCTACCAAACTAGCCCAAGCCCAAACCCCCTCCTTTCCCTTCCCTCTTAGCCGCATGGGCCAAGCCCAAAGATCCCTAACCAGCCTCCCCCCTTTCCCCTCTCCCGAACAGGCCCAACTCGCCCCTGCCCTCCTATCCCCCCCCCCCCGAGGCCCACACCACCGCACGGCCCAACTTGGCCCACGCAGGCCCACCAGCGCAAAGCCAGGAAAACCCTAGAACGGGAGCACCAAGCCTCCCGGGGAGAGCGCCCGGCCGCCCGCCGCCGTTTTTTGGCGTCCGTGCCCCGCCCCCTAGCACGCCTGCCGATAGATGACGCGTGTCCATGGCACGGAGGGGCGAAGATCATCGCCGTCCCTTCTTTGCCCCCGAAACCCTAGTCCATGCCCGTATAAAGCGGGATCGCGATCCGCCGCGCCCTTCTTCTTTCCTCTGAAGCCGCCGCCGCCATCTTCTTCTTCTCCCTCACTGCTCTTCCTCCCTCCCGCTCTCCTCACCACGCCATGGATGCGCGTGCGCCGCGCCGCGCACTACCTCGCCGCGCGTTCGCTTGCGCGCCGTGCCACGATCTGCCTGCCCGAGCCGCCGTCCCGTGCTGCCTCGTCTTCGTCGTCACCTCCCTACCGAGCAGCACCGCGACCGGGCGCCGTCTGCCGCGCCACAGCGCAGCGCGCTTCGCTCTGAACGCCA
Organism: Chrysopogon serrulatus; assembly: GCA_015844335.1. Taxonomy (NCBI): domain Eukaryota; kingdom Viridiplantae; phylum Streptophyta; class Magnoliopsida; order Poales; family Poaceae; genus Chrysopogon; species Chrysopogon serrulatus. The sequence continues at coordinate 26,630 of JADLZL010006815.1, read as the reverse complement.
CCAGCGCCGCCTGAGTTTCGCCGGCCTCGTGCTCGCCACGGCGTCGTGCGGCGTGCGTCACCGCTTCGTTGCTGCGTCCTCTCCGTCGTCGCGCCACGGCGTCGCCAAGCTCTACGCCGGCTGCCGCCAAGCCGAGCCTCAACGACGCGACCCGGCGCCGCCAGAGCACCGCGTTCCCCTCCGGCCCACGACGTTCACGCCACCTCCGGTGGTGACCGCGCCGAAGCCCGTCGAGTCGCCGACGCCGTCCCCAAGCGGCAACACCGCACCACGCTCACCTTCGTCCAGCCAGACGTCGTCCCTACCGACCGGTGCCGTGCCTTCACCTCCCCCTGCGTCACCTCTCGCACGATTGCCACCACCGGTGAGCCTCCCATGCCCAAAAGCTATGCCTATTCCTTGCTACGGGCCCCGTCCCACGTATCCGTCGACACCGGCCTTCGTGCGTGTGTTCTATACCTTGCAGGAGGCCACAGCCAAGACCCTGACGTCCCTGGCCGCGTCCAGCCTCGTCTGGCCAACCGCAGCCACTGCCGGCCAGCCACAGCCACCAGCAGCCAGCTGCGGCCAGCCACAGCCGGCCAGTAGTGGCTGCAGCTGGCCAGAGCTGGCCATGGGTGGCTGCAGCAAGCCACGGGTGGCCACGACCTGCTGCAGCCCTCCCGGAGCCACGACGACATGCGACGACCACTACGTCATCTACGGCACGTCACCAAACCGCGACAACCACGACCCCGATGTTCGCGCCTCGCCGAACGACTCCACCGTCGGTGAGCTTCCGAAACGCCGTGACCGGCCCTCGTGCCATTGCCCCTCCATGGAACACAAACACACACACGCACGTGACCGGCCATAGCCAAATGGATCCACGGCGTCTTAGACGCCGGGGAGGACATGCCGCCCGTGACCCCAACGTGAGCCTCGGAACTCTGGACACTTGCCGTAGCTTGGACCTCGTAGTACGTTGCTACTCATCTTGGACTGCAGGAATGCCCCCTTCAGTTGCTTTAGAGGATTAGAGGAAACCCTAGCTTGTCGCCATCGCTTCGGCCACCTCGAGATGCGAGGATGGGCCGTCGAGAGTCCCTGTGACCTTGTCCATTGCAAGCCGTGACCCCCTGGACCCCCTCAGTCTCTCTTTTACTTTATACACATCGATACTGTTGTACCCGCTCCTGATGACCCCATTGTATATGTACCTTTGTAATACAGGACCCATTCATCATAATGCTATGGAATTGTGCTACTCCAGTCTTTTCGAGTTGTCTTGTTGTCGTGTTATTGGTTCTTACTGCTGGTTGTTGTGTGAGTCTATCTGTGGACCGTGCCTTTGAGCCGGTAGAGGCATTGTATCTTGTTCGGATATTGCGATCGTGGGATTCGTCTCGCCATGGCCGTAATGCCGAGTGTAACTCGAGCCCTCGCTAGTATAGCTTGTGGTCGCGAGCTCTTCTCGCCGTGGCTATGGAGCTATACTTCTTTGTTTGCTTTTCATTCGCTCTTCGTGTACAAACCCTTGTATGCTTGTACCCTATATGACCATCGTGTTTCTTTGATTCTCGCGGTGACAACCGCACCGCTACGAATCCGAGAGATGCCTTAGTGCCAGTGCACCTAGGTCGGGTACCCTATGGGTGGTTTGCGCACTTGTGATCTTTATTATGTTGCTCCCTTTTGATGCCCCGTCTAATACCGTGGCATAAGCATTGAAAGTAGATCATCACTTTCTGATTGATCTTGCCTTGTCTCTCCCTGATAGCCCGCTCTATTTGATCCCGTCTTGTTCATGGCGATTGGATCAAAGCACGGACTGTCCCTTTTTAGTTAGCTAAGCTATTGTCGACGTCATGTCTCGGGACCGTGAGAGTCGACTCGATCGACCGAGTGAAACCATCTTCACTGGAGATGTGACCGGGAACATGACATAGATGTGCCTAGCTAACTTTTCACTTCTCGGCTCCCGACGTGACTGTGTCGTGTGGATCGAGAAGACCGTAGCTGTTGCTCTGTTTTGCACCGACCACTTCTACTACCGCTAGATACGATGGCGGGACAAGTTGAAGTACAATAGCGCCAAGTCACAATAGTATTGTCAGATTCTATTTACTTATGTCCAATTGTGACTTGTCAGGAAAAGGCTACAAGAGCCGAACCCGGTCGATCTTCCTTTCTCTTTTGCTGGGCCCGTCTTCGATTCCCGTCAACTCCGTGACGCCCGGATCGAGAGAACGTGAGCCGTGGTGTTGCTATGGATAAGCTCCGGCTTAACCTATTTATCTTAAAGCCATACTGGCTTGGCCATCCAGCTTATGTGTAGCAAACAACCACTCTTGTCTCTTTGGCCCGAGGATTCGGACATCCGCCGAGAGGGCTAAGTCGTGTACCTCTTAAAGTTCACTTGTGTTAATGGATCTTCCTGCGTCTTGAGTCCTTTCGAGTATCATGTGTTTTCTTGCCTTGTTTGTCGCTTCGCAGAGTAGCTACTTCGAGTACAACGACGCTCGGATCGAGACTCGCGGGAGAAGGAGGATGTGGACGAGAGGACCCGCAGGATGGAGCCGATCTAAGGACTACCCCTATGGAAGAAGAATCGTACCACTACTTCCACGACATCGCAGGTGTCATGGCAACACCTTCTTTTAGAGAATCCTATTAGGCATTGCATAATATATTTAGAACTGCTAGCGCTTTATATTTATTCCTTTGCTAATATCTGTCTGAATGTATGCTATTGCCTAAGCCTTCATTACTTGATTGCAACCCTCTACCATGTCACCCAGCTTTATGCTCACGCTCACTTATATCTACCTATCTGCTTGCTTGCATTTATATCACCATACTTACTTTAACTCCACTCGCATTGTATCTGTGATGTGATGCTGGTGGTGAACCCCTGGGTATGGTTTAGCTTAGAATGCCGGACTTGGTGGATGGTGAGTGTGCTACGTGTGTCTTGGGTGCGTGGAGAGTGAGGGTTGTGTCGACCGAGCTGGGATATACGACGAGCCAGTGGCGAGTTTTGCCGTGTGATGTGACCTGGGCATCCTATGAGAATGAATACCTATGGCGGGTATATGTGATGTGATGTGATATGTGAGGTGGGATCCTAGGTGTGAGCCTTCGAGAGGTGGAGCCTAGGACAGGGGTGCTGTGGTGGCACGTAAAATGGTAAACCTGATAAAGATGTCCAGCTTGGTCAGCCCTAAGGACTTACTAGTACTCGGACTCACCGGAATCCTTGCATACCACTCACTCTCTTGTAATGGGAGAGACGGTTGGACTACTTGGTATGAGTGATGCCATTATTTGCTAGGTTGCGAGGTGATAGGGTGGGGCGGCATAGATGTCGGAAGTTCCTATGCCGTTCTAGTCGGCAAGCACCCTTTGGATGGGCCTGGCACGCCTCCCCCCGCCTTAGCGTGCCGGGTTCGCGGGGTGACCCAGGGGCTAAGTGGTAGGATGGCATCGATCTATCAAGCAAGCGACCAAAATCTGCCTAGATACGGCCGTGTCAAGGATGGCTATCTTGTGGGTATGTGAAACCTCTGCAGAGTGTCATGGTTGATCGATCGATACATATGCTGACTTGTTGGCTGTGGACCTTTCCTGGGACCTGCTTCACTAGATAGGAGATGTGTCCTTTTCTCCCCCGTGTTGTGAGATAGAGCCGGTCGTGGACCATTGAGGCAGGCTAAGTGAGAGTTGGTCTGTCGACATGAGTGAGATGAGATGTGGTGGATGAGGTGGATGGGTTGGGATGGATGGATGAGGTGATGGATGGATGTGTGGATGTGTGTGGTTGGGAATTTGTTAAAACTTGACAAACTAGTATATTTTTTACTACTTGATGTTACTTTGCATGCGCTAAGGATGCAAACCATAGCCAAATATTAGGATCGCCAGATCCCTTGTTTTATCTTTCCACTAAAGCTCATCGGTGCTGACCATGGCCTGCACACATCTGGCGGTGTGCAGATTTACTGCTTCTCAGAGATGTCGATTAGTGAAGGATTAGGAGGTCTCGTGCCCGCGCTCAAGTTTGGTTCAGAAGATGGAATCTACGCTGCTGACACTACTCTGATGATGCCCGTGAAGGAGGAGCCTTCACCCGACAACTTGCTTCCGCCGACTCTGACGACGATCAGATATACTTCCGCTAGAATTACTCTGTAATAGGTGTGTTCTCAGTTAATGTAATAGCTTGTAAACTTGTAATCTTACGATGTATGACCATGATATCCACTGATATATGATAATGTGATGGAATCATTATTTGGTTTTATCACATTATAGCTCATTCTGTGGATTTTTCCTTCGTGGAAAATCGAGGATGTTTCACCGCCGCCTCGTCGCTGCACACAACAATGAGGAAAATACCACTAGCCGGCGCCACGCGCCACCATCTCCCATCCTCCATGACCTGCTTGCTGCTGCCCTGTCCCTGCAGGCCTGCACTGAGCCGCTGCAGCAGGAAGATAGGGAACCAGCCATCCAGCCGACTGGAGGGAGGTACGGTTGCCTGTACTCCCTCCCTCTTTGACAGAGGGTACGGTTTTTTAACGATAGGGCGGCTGGTGGGCGGGGCGGCGGCACCGTCAGCAAAGGCTGCGGGCAGGCGGCACTGCGGCAGCCGCACAAGAGGCGACCTGGAGCTAGGCCTTGAGAGCAGTGGCGGTACGACAGATAGCCTAATGCACAGTGCGGTGTGGCCTAGGCAGTAGGCGACAGAAGCCTGACGCACGGTGTGGTGAAGTCTGATAGCGACACGGCTCTGGTGTGCGGCCTTCCAGCCGGCAAGAAATTTCATACTTGGGGAAGACACAATAAAGTATGTTTTGAGAAAAAATTAATTGAAAACTCTCTTTAGCCTTATTAAGCACGCAAAAACACCTCACTCCATATGGTTTAGGAGAGACTGAGGTGTAATTTGAATTAGAATACACTTCAATCTCTCTCAAACCATATGGATTTAATTATATTTAGGTGCAACCAAACAAACCCTTAAAATATTACTAAAAAAACAAGCCTTTAAGATTGTGTGTCATATTTATGCCCTTATGAATTCAAAACAGGTTTACAGTCTGAGATGAATCAGAAACAGCTTTTAGAAGATGCTGACTTGATGCTTAAAGTGGCCAAGGAAGTGCTGGCTGCCCAGATAGCTAGGCAAGTTGATATTCTGTTACTCCAAAGATGATCAGGGTCTGCGCGATGACGCGGTTTGATGATCGACGGTGTCTCTACAAACCGGAGGGAGCGGGGAAATGGTGAAGTAAAAAGGCTGTTACCTGATGTTCTCGTCTTGGTCAGATATGTTTAGTTTCCTTAAACTGTTAGCTCTTTCTTAATGCCGAGGGGTTTCCGGCTTCTTTGACAGTCTTCTTTTGCTAGATGTAAGTCGTCAAATGTAAAGATTAAGCATAGTGCAGGTGGCAAGAGCCTGCGTTGGTTAGGATGGTTCTTAAGCTTTCTATATCTGTCTTCTCTTTTGCTGTATCTTTTCTGAATGCTTGTATTTCCATTATGATACAATGAAAATAGGTTTTCTCATGTGGAAAAAAAATCGATGCCGCACGCCAAAGGCAAAAAATTCGCCGGGAAACCTTCTCTACCGGACAGTACCGGACAGTGCGAGCTCGCAAAGTTACGTGTGTGCGGAGATGTCAAGTATTAGGAGTTGGTGGAGAGATTTTTTTTTTCTCTTGCTAAAAACATCGGAATAAGACCATCTCCAACAATTTTCTTATTTTACTTGGCAAATATTGTGTTTTGCTAACTCCTAAAAAGATAAACCAAGTAAAAAACAGAATCCATCTCCAATAGTTTAGCATAATTCACTTGTCAAACTCAGTTCTAACTTACAACATGAACCCTGAGAGAGAAATAAAATTATAGTTATGCCCTTCCATTTCTTGAAAACTTACATCAGAAACTCTTACGGTAAGTTGTGTCTAAAATCTTGAAAGAACTCTTGACTGTAAGTTAGGTACTTGAGAAAATTTAAATAGAGCAACTATTCATCATTTTTATGTCAAAAGATTTTTTTCTTCAAATTCTTACTTAAACTAGAATTTAAGCAAGCATATATACGCACTCTGTTTTATTTGGTTTTCACTTTTTAAGTTTTTTAAACTAGCAAATTAACTAGCTAACAAAACAAATTACTAATAAAAGACAAGGACAAGAATCACTTACTTGGATACAGTGGGGGTGCTCGCCCCCAAGTTGGATATTGCAATGGTCGATCAGTATGGTGGCGGTGGCCGGTATCCTGCCTGCCGAAAGAAGTAGTCCCAATTTTGCTTGTGCTACGGATGGTACTGGGCCTGTAGGTTCAATTGTTACAGGATGGAAGTATTTTGTGTTAGGAGGGTGGTGTTCTACTCCTTGATAGTACGGAGCCTACGGTCAATCCTCTGGTGATTCATCTGTCTCTCATGGTAGCTTGTGCCTGCGTCTGATGCTCGACCTTGCTGGCGCAGATGCCTTCCATGTGATGTTTCCTGCAAATCAAAAGAAAGTCTTCCTTGATAATTGTCATAATTACCTTCTAGCCATTTCGCTTGGTCTCCCCAAGAGTCCTCAACTGGCTGGGCATGTAGTTGGTTGTGCCTAGCTCTCGTAAGGTGGTTGGGCACTGCAGGAAGACTCTACTTCACTAAAATTGATGAAGCTGGTGTATGTTTGTCCTTGTGGTGTGGGGTCTGCTCTGTAGTAGCACGTGGGTTGGATGTTAGCAAACCTAGCCGAAGCACTCCTTAGCGGGGCAGCATCTGTTACCTACAAATTCCCAAGAAAGAAGCTCATGGTATACAGATTGAGTTCTAGGTTAGGTAATCAGATCTCTCTGCCATTGATTTTCATTATAACCACATTTTGTCTCTTTACCAAGGTTTGACTTTGGCGGAAGTAATCGTAATACACATAGCCGCGTCCTCCTCTAATGTACAGTACTAGGGCTTGTTGCCATAAACCAAGATGGGTGGCAATCCAAGTCACTAAAGAAGTGCACTCGACATTGCCAGTGAGTTTGAACACCCGCTCCATCATCATCATCACAGGCGAAACTTTTCTACTCTTGACTATTGACTATAGCAAACAGTAGCTTAAGATCATCATTCCTAATAGTGCTAGTGCCCGGCCTAGGAAAGAAAGTCATCGTTAACCATCTATGCATGAAACGTAAAGTAGGTAGTTGAATAGAGCTAGACTTAGCATGCCTACTTGAGTTTAGGTCTGTGATCTCTTTCCAAAATTGCACTCTCCCAAAATCGGGAATAGCGGCATCTACATCTGTAGTGCACTCTGGGTGAAAACCCAGAGCAAGGCTAAGTTGCTTCCATGACAAAGTTTGTTCTTTCCCAAAGAGTCTAAATTCTACTCCATTTTCAATGATTTGCAGGGTGCATAAAAATTTAGCAGTGAGGAGCTTGCACCCTAGCTTAGATATATCTGCAAAACCCATCCACCTCATGATAGAAAGGATGGTCTGAAAGTTGGTATCCATACCTGTATCTCATAAGAGTATAGGATTGTAGTCCGTGGTGAGGATGAACTTGCGGTTCTTGATAACTTTGTACCTCTCCTCTTCATTGTTCTTCCACTTGATGTCACTCTCTTACATCAGTCGGTATATTACCGCTGAGGAAGAAGATGGTGCATCACTTGCGGTTGGCTGCTCATCTATTTGCATGTTGGAGCTTGCTCGAGAGGCGGAACTCCAAGCCGACCATCCTCAAAAGCTCAAGTCCTCTCAAGATACTCCTACTCATCCTGCAAACAAAGAGAAAGAAAGAGACAAAGAAAACGTTGTTGCACCAATGAAAGTTGCAGCCACTTCCGTTTCCCCTCAGAGGCCCTTAACTGAACATCATATGGCAATTTGCCATGCTCTTCCTGTGCAATAGGAGTACGGCAATCCATCTCCGAGTGGTTAATTAGGCCACAAGCGAAACAATAATATGAGAGCTTCTCGGTTCCTCTGACTTACTCACCTGGAGGAGAACACCATGCCTCACCGGCTTGTCTATCTCCACAGCCACTCGAGCATGCAAAAAGGCACCACTAGCCTTCCCATCAACATCCACGTCCATCTTCAGCACTTCCCCAATCAACCTCATTGTAACACCTTGGTCCATGGCTTAATAGGATTAGTATGATACTCATATCAATAAGTTGCAACTTCTTTTTTAGAAGCCCATCTTTTAAAAACTCTAAGGTTAAGCGTGTTTGGCTTGAAGCTATGGCTGACCGACCGGGAAGTTCTTTCCGGGTGCGCATGAGTGAGAACAAAGTGCGCAGAAAAGACTAGTGTTGGTCTGTGATGGCAGTATCGGTTCTATTAAAGCTGTCAGATGTAAGCGGGCCCGGCCTCGAGGAGGCGAGACGTTACAAATGGTATTAGAGCTGACTCTCACGGTTTCACGGCCGCGTGTGTCGCAGTTGCGCAGGCATGGTGCGCATGGATGGTGTGGATCCGACGTCGTTACACAGTATGGCACATGCGCTGGCACTGGACACACGGACGTGGCCAAGAGAGGAAGTTTCTAGCCTGGGGTTGATCGACGAGGACGTTGATCTCTTAAGGGGGTGAGGATGTAACACCCGGTCCAATGCTTAATAGGATTAATATGATACTCATACCAACAAGTTGTAACTTCTTTTCTGGAAGCCCATCTCTTAAGGACTTCAAGGTTAAGTGTGCTTGGCTTGAAGCAATGGGTGACCGACCGGTAAGTTCTTCCTGCGTGCGCATGAGTGAGGACAAAGTGCGTAGAAAAGACTGGTGTTGGTCTATGAGGGTAGTATTGGTCCTATTAAAGCTGTAAGATGTAAGCGGGCCCGGCCTCGAGGAGGCGGGACGTTACACTCATCACCTGAGAGCCCCAAGCCTGATTCATCTAGCCTAGAGATAAATTAAGGATGCATACAAAGAGCTCCGGCCGATAAAAACAATCTCTGACACTACTACAGAAAAATTAACCGAGGCGATCAAAAACGGTTAATCGAGGCAGTTTTTCCAACCGCCTCAGACATAAGGTCACGGTTAATCGTAGTCTTAACTGAGGCGGTTGGCCAATCACCTCGGTTAAACAAATAAAAAAAGAAAAAGCCCAGCCAGCCCAACCAGGGGCCCGCTGAGCCCATCTAGGCTGCTGGATCTCGCCCGCCGGGTTCTGCAGCTGCTGGATCCATGTCGCCCGCCTCCGAGGAGCGTCACCGGGGAGGTGTGCGCTGGATCCGCTGCCAGGGAGTTGGTGGAGGCCAGATCCCCCACCGGGGGTGAGGTGAAGGCTGGATCCACCGCTGGGGAGTTGGTGGAGGTCGGATCCGTCGCCGGAGAGTTGGTGGAGTCCGGATCCACCACCGAGGAGGAGGGGGAGGCTAGATCTGCTGCCAGGGGCGATTGGACGCCGGATCCGCCGCTGGGGGCGAGGTGGAGGCCGAAACCGTCGCTGGGGAGGATGTGGAGGCCGGATGCGCCGCCGAGGATGAGGGGGAGGCTGGATCCGCCGCCAGGGGCGAGGTGGAGGCCGGATCCGCTGCTAGGGATGAGGTGGAGGCCATATACGCCGCCCCACGCACGCCGTCGAGCGAGATGACCCGCGCTCGCCACCGTGGTGGAGCCAGATCATCATGATGCGAGGGAGCCTGGCCGTCGTGATGTCGTGATGGAGGAAGAGGGAGGAGGCGCCGTGATGTCATGCCTCCATGATGCCGTGTGTTGCCATGGTGGCTGGAGGTAGAGGGAAGAGGCGTTGGTGCGCTACGTGTGTGTGAGAGAGAGGAGGCAGTGAGAGGAGGCACCGGGGCTGGGGCTACTAGATGGGGGAGTGCGGGATGAGTTAGGGTTGTGATATATATATATATATATATATATATATATATATATATATATATATATATATATATATATATATATATATACGCCGAGCACCGTGTCGGGCCGATGTGGGCTGTCCGGGCTCCTAGATGGGCCAGCATTATCTGAGGCGGCCTCTATAACGTAACTGTCTCGGTTAATGATTTTGTCGAGGTGGTTGTGTTATAAAAACCGCCTCCGTTAATCTATATTAACCGAGACGGTTATTTTTAGATGCCCGCGTCGGTTAATCTATTTTACGAGACGGTTATTGTAACCGCCTTGGTTAATTAAAAATGACTACCTCGGTTAATCATAGGCATTAACCGAGGCGGTTTTCGGGGCCAACCGCCTCGGAGGCCCATTTTAAAGTGTCTTGGTAAAGATTTTTTTTAGTAGTGTGAAGCACTAAATCTTTCATCATAGTCCTGCAACAGAACCGCATACTTTCCCACCATCTATGGCGAATCAGCAAGCACCCTTTCTAGGTCACCACCGGACCGAATCCGCCACGAACAGGTTATCACCCTTCTCCCCGATTGCCCTAAATTTAAGGCTGATCGATCGGATTGCCTCAGGCAGGTCTCATGGCCGATCGCACGGTATTCACGTGCACCGACGCAGGCGAGAGCACCTTACCCACTAGCGCCCATTCCACCGGCACGACCTTCACATCATCTTCATCCTCGTTGAACTCCACCACAGCCTCTTCCTCCTCTCTGAGGTTGAGACGGCACAGCAAGTCCGTTACATTGTTTGGGCGATCATCCTGTCCCCTCGAGCCCCCAAACTGCCAGCTCTAGTCGCCGCCATGCGATTGGACCGGAGGGCAAACCAACTCAGGGGACTGCACGTAGATACAGCACAGCCACAACAATTCCTGACTTAGAAAGCCTAAGCGGCACGCCCTAGGGGAGGTTGATGACGCCGGAGCGGCTAACCGTCGATTTGTGGTGGCCGTCGCCGGCTAGGAGCCGGTGAATGGGGCGTGAACGTCGAAGCCGGAGTGGTCACCAACAGAACAGATCAAAGATCGCTAGAGATGGTGATCCGAGGTTGGGATCGCAATCGCCTGGCGAGTCGCCTGCATGCACGATCCGGAAAAATCTGGCCATTCCTAAACCGTCGAGCTTCAATGGCGAAAATTATTTGTGATGACGCGGATATCTATTATATCAAATTTTTGTAGTTTAATCAGTGAAAGCAGCAGCCAAAACAATTGTCAGTCGGGAAGGTACTAATAGCGGGTTACTAAAAATATACTGAAATCTAGGATTCACAATATTTTTTATGCTTACAAATTAACATCCACATCAATCCGATAGTACTGCAATACGTATTGCACATTCACAGGGAACTGGAAAGATCACTAGGAAGCCTGCAAAATCTCTGCATGCTTCATCACCTTACACACGCACTCCAGAAGTTCCGTGGGGCTAACATTCCCGACAACGGTCAGCTTCTTGCTCTCCAGCTCCACCCTGAAGGACACGACTCCTGCACACGACACAGACCAGTAGCAAAGAGAGTTCATCAGAATTCTGGGGCTTCTTTTAGCCATCCCCCATTCTATCTGTAATATTCTCAAATGCTTGTATTTCCGTTATCCTGGTAATGGAAATGAGATGTTCTCGCGTGGAAAAAAAAAGAATGCTTATCTGCATCGTTAGTGTACACATTACACCAGGACTGATGGACGAACACAAGCAGTTGAGCAGTGCCGTGTTCATCGCCTACCTTGCAGCTTGGAGACTTGCTTCTCGACCTTCCTTGCGCAGCCATGGCAGTGCATGGACACCTTCAGTGCTACGGTCTGGACAGTTCAAGAAGCAGTGTTATCATGTATTCATGTCAACATGAGGGAGAAGAGTGAGATAGACGACACTAGAAACCAAAAGCTGCTTTGAGTTACCGAAGTTACCTTTGGTTCCATATGGACAGCTAACGCCTTGGATGCCGAAGTTACCTTTGGTTCCATATGGACAGCCAACGCCTTGGATGTGCCAGCAAAATCCGTGACTGGCACTATCTGATGATCCAAGTGGCTCCTCAGCAAGCCATTCCTCTCGCCGTGGTCGTCTTCGTCCTGGAAACCACCTGCAGAGGATCGCTGAAACCAGCGTGAAACCCTCTGGAGACCCCTTGCAGCCATGAGATGGGGCTCCTTCCCGGGCTGAGAGCCTGAAAATGCACACGGTTAGATCAGAGCCATCACAACAAGATTCACCCGTGTATATATATAGAACATTCAGTGTCAGCCTACATACATATTCACACAGCCAATGGCAACCCTGCTACATAGTTGTAGTGGTGCGACAGTGTTCTAGATGCGCTTCGAGCCTGGATGGCATATTCACTCGTGTTAACATGTCCGGGGGCGTGTCAACCACCAGAGAAAACACAGGTTCTTAGAAAAAGCTCAACGGCAGATCCATCCGCCCAACCACTTCGCTGTGGTTGCCGCCTGGGTCGGTTGGGTGACCTATGGAAATGGAACACTTCATATTCGGCAAGAAAGTTGGCACCAGCACGATACAAACAGATGAGCTAGTACGCATCATGAGGTGGCCTCTCTACACAACCAGTCAACCACCACGAACAATTTCCTCAAAGTTGATAACAGAGAACAAGCTATACAATAGTACATATCTTACCCGTCCTTGTACATCCCCTAAATTATCAATGCTGCCAGGACCCCAACTCCTAACGAACATACAAACGAGGAAACGAAGCTTCTAACGAATTAAAGGACACCACGTCAAAGGTTTTGATTCAAACTCGCCCGTTTCTGGCAAGATAGCAGATAGCATTCTCATGGTTTCAAAAAAAAAAAAAATAGCATGCGATTGATTCCACAATTAACAGAACAGAGCATTGTTCTTTGGAACTTTCACCATGAAATAAAAATTTCCATCACCCTGGAGAAAAAAGACGGGCTCATTCCTTGTTGACTTATCTTGCTGGTAACCGAAAAATCCATGTTGGACACTCTCATTCAAGCTGAAAATAGTCATAAACCGCACCAACATTTCAACAGATTCCAAAAGATACAAGCTGCGGCAATGAAGCCGCTTGGTCTTAGCAGCCACTATAAGCGGACCCGGTACATCAAAATAGACTGACACCAACTGGAGTCACCAACAAGATGTACTTAAAGCAAAAAACTCTTAACTTTATCAACCAACAAAACCATTATTTTCAAGCTCTCTCAACAACCATCCACATCTTCAGACGCAGCAACAAATTTGACATTTCCAGACAGCACAATCGAGCAATACCTGAAATTTCATGATATGACGACATCAATCGCATTGCTGTAGAAACTGAAACCAAACTTCATAGGGAACAAAATGCTTACTACAATTCAAGTAACCAATGCCACCCCTGCTCTGCTGTGAAGTGACCCCATCAGATAACTCCAGCATGAACAGGCATAAGACCTGGTAGATTAAAAGCACTCAGTCAGGCACAAAGTACATCCAACTGTCAAACATGAACTCGTCTCAACTGGCAGTCAAAATTTGTACCAAATGTTCACAGAACATATCAGTGCAAGTCTAATTTAGATACAATTGTAGCATTGCAGCTTCATTTGGAAAATCTATTATTTTAGCTTCCCTAAACCACTTGTCACCCTCCAAACACCCTAACATGTACAAACCCCTAACCTCACACGGTCACACCACTACCAACATGACCACTGTCAGGATAGAAAGTGTTAATGATAGTTTATACATTATTACAGTGTCTGAAGCAAGACTAAATAACTCAATGGGTAAAGGTATCTGACAACGTAGTTTCCCCCCAAATCCCTTCTAGACATCGAATTGATGCTTCAACAAAGTAGAATTCAAATAAAGTAATGAATGGGATTTAAACGAAAAAACAAGAAGCTTGATGGTGTGCACGTTGATGTTGTATTTCAAAATTAACCACAGTGAATAACAGAATCGTATATGTTCCTCTCTCACGCACAACACATGCATTTGCTTAAGCTTCAAACATGTCTAAAAGCAGGACATTACCTAACATAATTAACGATACCAAAGCCACCCAAAGTGCTCCAGATCGGAACTAGAGATCACAAAGGGACTAAATAGGGCCTGCATATTACATAAGCAACAGATAAGTTTAACCACAGAAAAAAGAAGTTAATAGACAATATAAGAAACATGCAACTAACCATAAGCAGCTTATTCAGATGCAGTTCACCTTACAAGGCGCTTTACTGACTGAAGTTCATCTCTGAGTATCTGCAATACAAGGGTGCATAACATGCATAAGATTGTTGGCATAACAAACAACAAAGTGATTTGCATGTCAAAAAAATGTTGCGAAAAATAAAACTTACCTCCTAGGTTTGTTCTGGCGCTGATCAAGCTCCTCATTCCCAATATCTGCAGTTCAAGTTTTTCAAATATTAGTGAAGCGGCTTAAAACTGTAGCATGAGCTAAAACTTCGTTTTCATGCATAACAAAGATGTAAGTACAACTCACCATTTCGAGGAGGAGATTTAGACCCTCTATAAGCACTAGGTTCCCTGTAAGAATAATAGACTCAGAACCCTTTGTCAAGAGAACATTTTGTGGATAATGCAAGAAAAACATGGTATGTCAGACAATAGGGCATAGGAGGAACATGTATGAGCACTACAAAAAGTTTCCTCCTTAATTATGTCCACTTCTGAAGGAACTATTCAGTACAAGAGAAAGTGTTCAAGTGTTTCAAGCTTCCAAGGAAAGAAAAATGCATATCCCCCTGAGTTCTTATGGTGTCACTAAGGCAACAAGAAGCTCAGAGTCCTAGGCATCCCCATCGCCTTGGTAAAATCAGAGAGAAAGCAGGGAGGGTGAGCAGGATTGGATCAGGAGGCCAGGCCGCAGCAACCTACCCATCCCAGATGACCTCAGCTGGTGTCCAGGGTCAACACCTCTCTGGCCAGGCAGCAGTGGCAATCTGGAAAGGGAGCAGCTAAAGCAACCCAATCTTGAAAGGAGCAGCAGCAGCAACCCATTGAAGGGCAAGGAAGTTAAACGGATGATGACTGCTTGGTGTGGGCTGGACCTGCCTCTATGAACTGCTTCACATTGGCTCGCCTCACTCACACATCATGGTAGTGGTGAGTCGCCCGACTTAATAACATTGGCATCCCTCGATGCTTGTGGACCAATTGACCACAATTTAAATGTTTATGCTAATAAGCCATTTATATTACACAACAAGGTATAAATAGTATGGCTAACGTCCCTCAGTCTTGTGGACCAATTGAGTACAATTTAAATGTTTATGCTAATAAGCCATTACACAAGGTATAAATAGCATGGCTAGCTGGAAATTACAAATTGTATGGTTACACAGGTCAAGTTTTAATACTTCACCTGGACGGAATTGATGATGATGTCTGTCCTGAAGATCTGGAGTAAAAGCTTGGGTCAAGGGCTATATAGGGTGGATAGGATCCTCCAAAAGCACCAGCTGCACCAGCCAATAATGGCAACCTGTACCAATTTTAAGCATTGTAAGTTAAAAAAAACATAGAAATACAAGGGCCAATCCCAGCCAATATATTAAGTCACAGAAGAAAAATCCTTAATGTCAAGAAATCAGAAGTGTTGTAGAATATGAGGGGCCCAATAACATCTTCAACAAGATTTTTCTTTTACAATGATGGAGAGCTGTGTCATTTCATTAAGAGAGAAATAAGATACAAATAGAAGGTAAAAAACTAACCACTCCCAAACACATTCCACATACACACAGCAGTGTTTTAGGTGAACAAACAAACCACTTTATACAAACAATAAATGACCAGGAAAAGCTTAAGAACTCCAAAGATCCAAGACCAGTGACCACACATCTTCATTAAGATAAAAAAGGAAGACAAAAATATTGTACACCTGCATTGCTACAAGGTGAAGGAAATAAATGTTTCTAGTCCAAATGAAAAGTAATGGGGAACAAGACAGAAACAATCACAGGATTTTGATGCAAATGCTGTTGTTGCTTTTCCATTTTTACTGTCTTATTAGGCAACATAGCAGTAGACACAATCAAATATACAGCAGCAACATGTCAACACAACTGAAACACTATAATTGCAAGACATAATGAACATACCATGTCATTTCGTTGTTTCCCATTCCCATCTGCTGTTGAGCTACATAGCCAGGGAGGGCCATACCAACAGTAGGAACCCCAAGACCACCAGGATGCTGACCCCCAAATTGCATCACTGCATTACATTACATTACAGGAGGGAAAATAGGTAATGTATCAGTTAAAGTGGTTATAAGAAAACTGAAAATAATGATCAAAACAGTAAAGAGAAATAAGGTGAACTGAATGATGAAGAAGCAAACCTGGCAGCAGAGCTGGAGTGCCAGGAAAATTTTGATCGCCCTGGGAAAGACCGGTGGCCCCAATAACTTGGGCGCCACCATACATAAATGAACCCACTCCAGTTTCCTGGCTATTGGCTTTTACCACCGCAGAAGGTGTCTTTGAATTATTCAGACTAGAATATGAACCGTTCTCGCCACTTTCTGTTGATTTAACAGGTACATGCTGAGCCACCGGTGACGAATTGCTAGCCCGATGGCTCAATTGCTGAGTTGGGATTCTTGCTGCAGACTGATTCTGCACTTGCCCTGACTTCTGGTGCATCACTGATCCATGACTTTGTAGCTGTGTAGAAATCCTCGACGTTTGGTGAAGCGATGAAGTGGGCTGATTATTTGAAGACATTCCGATGTTTGAATTGCCCCCTGAGGCCCTGACAGTAGGGGATTGGCCAGGACTAACCGATGATGATGTGAATCCTGAATTCAATGGTGCCGTCGGCGCCCTCCCAGGGGATGACCTAACAGGACCATCAGCATGAAACCTATCACGCCCACCATAATCCATGGCTGTTCTACCTCTAACCATTGAACCAGATTGTAGTTTTGAGTTATCATCCATCTTCATGGAAGATGGAGGGACCTTATTAGGACCTCCTGCTTGAATGTCCCTCCTTTGAGCTGCCACAGGAAAATCTTGAGTAGGTGCACCAGAGGGATAAAATGGTGGAGACGCAGAATTTAGGCTTGAACTGATGACATTCTTTTTTTGGGAGGGGCAGCCTCTGGCTGTGCATGTGAAACTTGACCAGAATCTCTGGCTGCTGCAGCATTTGGAGCCGATTCACGAAATCTAGCTGCTCTGAACAAGCAATGAGAAAACTGCGTAAGAAAACTTCGCAAGTTTACAGTGCAGTAGTGATAAAAAAAATATTTGTGTCCCAAGATATTTATCACTCACTGTTTTCGTTGGGATCCAACAACCTCTCTGCTGTTTCTTGCAACAGCTTCATAACGCCGAGGTCCCCTCCCTCTCACTACCTTTTGGGGGCGGTTTTGGGTGTTGCCATCTTCATGGTAATTGCGCTGCTTTCCACCTCTGGGAAAACCACGGCCACCACCTCTTGCTTTACCTCGACCACCACGACCTCTAAAACGGCCTCTTGACATCCGCTGGTCCTGCAATACAAAGATTTTTGCACCCTTGAGATTTGTTTAGCAGCAAAGATGAACTTGGTTTTGCATACTAAAGGCCTTGAGAAATTACTTCATAACGATCGTCATGCAAGTTCATCTCCTCAAATCTGTCATGCACCCAAGCTTGATCGTCTTTAGCATCCCATAACTTCCTCGCACCAAACATTCGCCTGTTTAGAGGGGACGAGAAACAGTCAGTACACATGCAGATAAATATGAATCATTAAATATTATACCATCCAGTGGAAGGTAGCATCAAATCAAAGCCTGCTTGCACGAAACTGAATGAACAGAAACCACAGCGCTAAAACCTGCATGCAATGGTAGAACACGCTGGGGCATACTCAGTTGCTCATTGCACTGTATGCCATAAGCAGGCAACTTTTTTTTTCTTAATTAATCCCTCTGAGAAACATGTGATAATGTTCACAGCTACAAGGTTTCCAACAGTCACTTGTCCCAATCTAAGGAGTTGTTGAAATTTTAAAAAGACAATTATTACTGAAGTCTATGGTCTACCTACTCCCAGGCTTCCAGCCACGAAAACCACCAAAAAGGACAAATAATGTCACAACTGCCAGCACAGCCTGTGACACAGTAATTGAATATTCGTACGAGACATACTTAACATTGAACATGTAAAATTGTTGCCTCCCAAAGAGGCCAAAACGTGCTAACGAACATTTCCCTTCCCCAATTAAGCAATCCCAATGCTCGCTACATAGCATCCATTGCCATTCCAGCAACTTCAACTACAGTCCAAACCTAAGAGAAATCCCGTTGGTAAATGTATGAAATTTTGGACATTGACAGGATTCTCAATGTGAAAATTTTGTTTTTAGGATATTAATATGAATTTTCCACAATAAACCGAATGGTGTTGTCTTCATGTGATCAATTCAAATGGTTTTCTTAAATGAGTGATTAAAGAGAGGCTTCACTGTGCAATTTGTACAGTGTCATCATATATTTACGAACGAAGGGAGAGCTGCCTAACATCGTTCCTATATGACCTCCTAATCAGATATTCTGTTCTGTTTTTTTTCCTGGTACCTTAAGCTTTAACAGTGTTCAAAAGGAGTTAGGCTAGAGAAACACCCTGGTGCTGCATAGGCATTTCTCCATTTATAACAGTACCACTCATTTCCAAATTACTAGCTATTAACTGTACTTTCCATTATGACTTCAATTCAGAACATAAGTAAATGTTTCAAAAAGCAATTGGTGCTAGGGAGATGGCTCTAGGTAATTGCACTTTTTCCAGACAGTCAAGTAATGTCATGTAAGCTAGAAGAAACGTCATATTAATCGTCTGTTCTGCCTTTTAAAACAAAGAACAGAATCATATAGGGAAAGCTGATATAATGGTGGACAATATTCAATGCCTTCGCCTTCTCAAATTCTGTTTTTTCTACTCACCTATGTCAAGAAGAGTTGTAACGTTTTTATGCAAACATTTTGAGTTCAGAGCTCCAAGCAATTTTCAGCCTAATATTACCCTTAATTTCACATGAACATCCTGTCCTCATTCAATAACCTTTGGTCCCTTTAACTGAAATCTATAACCATTTTACTTAGCGCTAATAAGAGTCAAAGGTTTGTTACAAAAATTTGCAGACTTCGATTAGAATTTGTCAAAATTTAGTTCAATGCCATTATCAATTTTAGGAGCTGAGAAGAATTTAGTCATGCCAGTTTGACAATGCCAGACACAGAGCAAACAGGCCCAAAAACCTATGGCCTTAGTCAAAACTAAGAATAACTGTGATCCTACAAAAGTATGAGCTAGAACTGAATGCGCAGTTGTAAGCAATCCACACACACCTGCGTCTGCCGCGGTTCTCCTCCTGAAACCGATCATCGTGCATGTAGAAGGCGCCGGAAGTGGGCACGGCGAAGGGCTCCTGCTCCTTCTCTTCCCCCGCCCTTGGCCTCCCCCTCCGGCAATCCCTCCTCCCCAGCCACGCCATCCTCTCCGCGCGAGACCTGGCCGCCGTCACCGTCCTCCATGGGAGGTGCCGCGCGCCCCTCGTACTCCTCCTCGAAACCCTCTCCCACCTCCTCCTCCTCGTCGTCGTAGTACTCCTCATCCTCCTCGTCCACCTCCTCGTCGTACGCCTCCGGGGCCCCCTGGCCGTCGTCGTCCTGGTCAGGGCCGATCCGCGCCCTGGGCCTCCCGTCCTCGGACCCTTCGTCGTCGCTGGCCTCTCGGCGCCGCATCGTAGGAAGCGGCGCATCGTCGGGGTCGCTCACGTACTCCTCATCCTCCACGTCATGCGCTGCCCCATCCTCCGCCGCCGCAGGGGCGTCCGGCTCCGGCGTGAGCGGCGCCGCGGGGGCTTCTCGACCGGGGCGTCCTCCGCAGGGTCAGCGGGAGCTGGAGCGGGAGCGGCGGCGGCGGCGGCGGGCGTCTGCTCCGGCTGTGCGTCGGGGGCCGGCGGGTCGGCCATGGCCAACAAGCAACCCTAGATTTGGGAGCGGCGCGTTGCGATGTGGTGAGATTTTTCCCCCTTTTTTTCCTCGTGCGCTGTGGTTTTGGTGTTGAGAGAGTTCGAATCGATGGGTAGAGGAGGTGCGGGGAGCAGGGGACAGCGAGGGAGGGACTCGTGGAACGGAACGGGATGGGGACAGATTACGGGGCGGGGGTTGAGGCGGACGGGCCCGTGGAACGGGTACGGCACGGGGCAATGGGGGCACGAAGGGGGTTTCTCAACTCCCAAGTCTCCCTCACCTCACACAAAATAAAAACTCCCAAGTCTCCCCAGTCTGTAGAGTTTGTTGCCATGGATGGACGAGGTTCGATTGGAACTCCAACAGTCTCAAAAACTTGAATTTAGAGACTCTAAAAAAATTAGCTCACAAAAAGAAACATTCCCCAACGGATCCTTTATTTGTCCTCTCTATTTTTAAATCCCGCCACATCACACATTTATTTCATTATTTGATCACATCTTAGGCGTGGTCAGTTTTGACACCATCAATCATCTCAAAAATATGAAACTTATATATAGACTATGCTCATGATGCTAGTGAAAAAAATTAGCACGGCTGAGTCATGACATTGGCACAGGGGACTACCAGAGACAGATCATCTTGTCGCAGCCGTAATGTTGAAGGCATCCCCGAGGAGGGAGAGGTTGATCTATGCCACGTGCTCCGGGGTGGCACTAGAGGAGAGCAAGGACACCAACACCAACAATTAATGGGATTAGTTGGTTCTCGGTTAACTGGAAAGCCTTTTAGTTGCTATTGAAATACGTTGTTTAGATCCACCAGCAGGATTTAGCTTGTGGATCTAAAAAAGTCTTATAGGATAGATCCATAGATACCAAACAACTTGTCCCTCTATCTTTAGCTTTTTTCCCCTTATCCTATACTATAGATTGGTCTTATAACGGAATAATCTCCTTAACTAATTTTCCTCCCTTCTCTTAGACGTCTCTAAATTCACCACCAAAATCTGACTCTGCAGAGGAACAATATCTCCATGTTTGGTATCCCTCTATCGCAACATTCTCTAAAAACAAAAGATAAAAGTAAAAGGCAAAAGGTGCAAAGAAAAGAAGAAGAAAGCAAAAGACACTGAAAAAAGCAAAAAGAAAAGAAGAAAAAGAAATAAGAAAATTGACAACGATAAAACCAAATTAATTCGATTTATTTTAGCTTCCTATACTTAAAAAAGATGAATTACAGGGACATCATAAAAAACAGAACAACTTTGGCAATAACCTTACAAATCAGGTATTAGAATTAGAAATGGTGGAGCAAGCGATGGAGCAAGTGATAGAACAAGCAATTACGAAGGTGGATACCGCAACGACAAGCAATCGTTCATCTTCCCCGCTGCAATGGTGTCTTACCTTCACCACTACCTCTCATACCCCACTTTGGTACCTTCACTACCACCTCTCACAGCTCACTTTAGAGTCCGGTAAAATTTTAAATCCTGTGAAAAGTGTACAGCCTGTAGATAGAGAGTTGTAAATGATAAAAAAAGAATTGTGATTTTAATTCTTAAATGACGCAAATATCTAAATTAAAATATTATTGACAATGATGTGCTCACCACTCATGCTATATCAGGACCTTCCCTTGATGCCATCCTTGGCCTTCAACCCCTAGGACATGGCCACGAAGCTCCCATAGTGTCAAAGACTAAGCACGATCGAGAGGACGTTGACGAATGTGCGAACTGCAGGAAATGGGTGCGACTCATGGGAAAGGGATGGCACATGAAAAGGCTTTTCTTGGTCAGTTGGAGAACGATAAAACCAGAATAGCCGACGAGGGATTTTGGAGAGCCTTTTTTTCTTTGGTAACTAGGTGATACCTCCGCGCGTTGCCGCGGGATTTGCATGAATCGTCACTATATGGGAATGTGGACAATATATAGAGAAATGAAGAAAAATACAAAAGCTATTTCTAATAAGATGAAATCAAGTTTTATAAAATATTTAATGATCCTGAAGATTTAATAATGCTAATTGACATGCCTTCCTTTATTTACTTATTAGAGTGATAGTGAAGAGAGGAGATAGAAATCCGAACTAAATTTTACATGATCCTGAAGATTTAATAATACTACCTGACATGACTTTTTTTTATTTACTTATTAGAGTGACAGTGAAGAGAGAAGATAATGAAAACCGAACTAAAAATTTAATATTGCAAGGCATAGTCATACCTGGGCATATCAGTTGCCATTGTATAATCTTCCTGTTAAGCATGGCTGCTAGTAAGCAATTGGTGATTTTCAGTTTCCATGTAATAAGTTTTCTAACACAGAGAGTATGCATGCTGCTTTCTGAACTATAGAAAAAATGTTTGCGATACAATAATCTCTACTCAAATTGGTTATTCATATGATAAGATTAACCATAATAAGGTCCGATGGCTGAATAAAGTAATGTACATGGTTCTACTTATGATGATGGCCCTAAAAGCTGCAGTCGATTGTTAAAATAGGAGATCAGATAGAATAAAAGCTGCAATCGATTGTTAAAATAGTAGATCAGATAGAACTATTAGTGAATTGAAGCAATTATACTGCTGGCTATAAATTCCGCTTCTTATTTTGATCCCATCGTATTGGTTTTCTCCTGACCAATCAATCTTTCTGGAATCATACCAAGAGTAATCTATATGATGATATGAAGCGAGCAGCACTAGGTGGTTGCAGGTTGGTGATTGTAGCAAACCATCAGTACAGGCATCGGAAAATGCTGCAAGAAGGAATTTATAAAACATGGGAAGGCCGTCGGCCGGCATACTTAGTGGAGATCGTAGGAATTTGCATACTGTCTGTTGAGCTACTATTCGTGGAATTAAAGAACACCAAAGAACGGCCATGCAATTGGTTAGGCCAGTGGTGGAGATCGGAGGAATCTACATGCTGCCCTGTTCATCTATGCGTTAGTAGTGACTAGTGAGACTAACTCCAACAAGGCAACCCAAACCCAAAATGCATCCTTCAGTGTTTTGGGTCTCAAAAAATAGGCTCCAACAGATGACTCAGTCAGAGAACGCATTTTGCGTAGCAGCCGATCCAAGACTCAAAAAAGCATCGTCGGAGAAGGACGACCCAAATCTCTAGCGCAAGAGTGAGGGTGATGGCCGGTTCAGCCTGCTGCACCAGCCACTGGTCTCGCCGTCGTTCTTGTGGCCGAGCTCCGGCGTGAGCCGGAAGATCCGCGCAGCGCACAGCGCGGGCATCCGGATCCAGCGGCCTCTGCCGTCGACCTTGGTGTGGCGGTGCTTGTTGGACCTCCACTACCCGGGCTGCGCCACCATCTGCAGCAGCAGCTGCTGCTGGTCCTGCCCTCCGCCCCCCGTCCTGCTGCTGCGTTCGGCTGGTGGATTTGGATTTGCAGATGGTGGTGGTGGTGGTGCGGCTCCTACTGCTGTGCTGGTTGTTGCTGCTCATAGGAAGGAAGAGGATGCTCTGTTGCTCGTAGGAAGGAAGAGGTGACGGGGCTAGTGGATTTGGATTTGCAGGTGGTGGTGCTGCGGCTCTTGTTGCTGCACCGGCTACTGCTGCCCGTAGAACGGAAGAGGCGGCCGGGCTCGCGAGAGGAGAAGAGGATGCTCTATTGCGTCCGCTGCTGGAGAAGAGAGTTTTTGGGTCACGGACCTTTTTACTGTGCGCAATGCAAATTCGTGAATGCATCTTGTATTTGGATAGGGTCTGTTGGAGACAGTCCGAGGGTTACGCGAATGCCTGCCATGGTGGATAATAAAAAGCTATGTCAGTTTTAACTTTCTGACGCATACATGAATGAGCTCTTATCGTTTGCCGTGGTAGCGGTAGAAGAAGTGGAGTAGACACTACTATGTCAACGTAGGTGGATAGAAGTGAACTTTACATGACTTCTTTAGATGATGATGACATGGAACGTTGTAGGATAAGATAGACTCGCTAGTGGGGGTTATGTTTATAAAAGATATAGATCTTGGATGCGACCAAATCAGAACGACCAAATCAGGATGACCGCGGTTCTTTTCTTATGCAACAATGTGGGGGCACCCCTCGATCCGCCCTCTTGTTTTCGCGACGGCGTTGCCTTCACGTTTGGGAACAAACAAAGGGCGGCAAGCACCGGCCGGAGATCGAGCACCAACCTTGCAGGCTTGGCACGTTGCCGAAAGTTAATTCAGTTCGCAAGACAGTACAGCCACAGGTGAGGTGAAATACGTCCAGCAGATGCAGTAGGTCGAACCATCCAAGAGACGGTGTGCCTGAAGCGACGACGATCATGCCGGAACCATGAGCTGCCGCCCCGTCTCAACTCTCAGCACACGTAGTACCGCCACACGCCACCGGCAAAGCCCCGCATCACATCCGCGTTTCCCGCCCCTGCCTCTTTGGACCTCCGACTGTAAATACCTGCCGGCGTCCCGCGCGCAGTGCGGAGCAGTCGTCTTCGTCCGTCCCGGGATCCCCGGCAATAAAACCCGGCCGGACAGGACACCCAGCTGCCACGCTCACCACCAAGCCGTCCGTCCGCGACCGAGGTGAGAGGTTTCAGACTCAGAGGCACCCAGCGGTGCTAGAGGCCACGTACGCGGCTGCAAGCAATGGGGATCGGCAGAGGCACGGCCGCGCTGCCCTTGGGCGTCATCATCGTCATGGTCGTCGCGGCGCTGCCGACGCCCGGGGCAGGAGCAGGATCCGCGGCGGTGGACCAGCAGGGCGGGCGGCAACCTTGCTGCTTCCACGCGTGCTTCGACCAGTGCGTGCCGCGCGACGAGTTCTGGTTCTGCCAGTTCTCCTGCTACCACAGGTGCGCCGCCGCCGGCAGCAGCCGGGCGCCGGTCCTAGCACCTGCAGGTCGGGACTGCGAGCACTCGTGCGCTCTCTCCATGTGCCGCCAGATCCGGCCCGGCAGCAAGATGATGGCCGTGTGCCGGGACACCTGCCGCAAGAGCTACGCGGTGGCGGAGTGCGGGAGTAGCGAGACAGGGTGACGACCGTATCTATCACGTGAAAACGTGACACCATGCATATGCCGCGATCATGCATTTGATCAGGAATTCAGGATCGACGCACATAGTAGTTGCTCAGTCCTTTTTTTTTTTAATATATGACGTTTTATGACAAAGTCAATGTCAATTAGGTTGCATTCTTTTGTGCTCGTTTGGCACGGCTTTTCCAGTGTTCTACACCAAACAAGTGTTTTTTTTTTTAAACAAGTTTACATGTCAATCAAGCTCTTTAAAATGTGCTCTCGGCTTCAACTCGCTCCATGGAACCCCGTGAGATTACGTGAGAGTGTATTATAAAAAAGTTTTTATGACAAACAATTCATCAAAATAGTTTTAGCTCTACTGGTAAAGCTGCTCATAGAGCTAAATAAAGAAAACTATTTCACGACTGGAGTGGAGATGTGCTAAACAAATCCACGGTGTGTTAAGGGTGCCAGAAATAAAAGGTAATCCACCCTAGAGAATGGGCATCACTCCTTTTGAGCTATAGTGGTAAGCATCACTCTGCTAAGTGCAGCGTACAAGTGAAACAAATAAACAATAATACAATGATGACTTAGACTCCAAGCACAAGACAAGGACATGCATATTTTCTAATTTGTTTAGTCAATGAGCATCGCAGGTGCCTGTAGGTTGTTCATGGCTCCCAATATTTCCAGTTTGGGCATCCATAGCTATAGTTTGTAGAGTGATGCTCAAACCTTCTTTCTCTATTTAAAGCATCACTCAAAACAACACTGCGGAAGGCCTTATGTAATTGGTCATTCAAGCTCTCAGCTTCTAGCTAGTAATCTTGTATTAAAATTTCAGACATTAATCTATAACAACCATAATCATAGCCAAACTCAGCACTTCCCCTCTCTTACATTCAGAACATAAACAAGCTAGAACCATTTGACTTAATTAATAGTGTGGTATGGAGAGCGAGTATGGAGACGGTGGTACAGTAAAAGTTAAAGTAGTACTTCCTTCGTCCCGGAAAGGAGTGATTTCTAAAAACCACGTCAGTCAAACTTTTTAAATTTTAATTAACGTTATAGAAAAGAGTAACAACATTTATAACATAAATTGAGTATATTATAAAAATATATCCTATGATAAATCTAATGATACTAATTTAATAGCATAAATCTTAGTTTTTTTTTAAAAAAATTCGGTCAAAGTTTAAAATTTTTAACTTATGACAACTCTAGAAATCACTTCTTTCGAGAAACGAAGAGAGTAATCTAGTGGTGAATCTAGCTGAGAATATCGTCAGTCTGTTTCATTACACGATATAATTTTCTTGAATTTTAACAGTATTTTGCAAAAAAAAATTATAAATTTTATCGAGGTCAGCATACCCGATAAACCTCCCTAAATTCACCCTTCAGTAATCCGGTCCGTTCTTTAATGTAAGAGACGTTATTTGCTAGGTAACTTTTGACCAATAATTATTGGTTACGCTATATACATGTTTAGTCTTGAGACTTGCATTAAATAGATTTCTAATGAAATGAATTTTGTGAGAATGTTTATTTGGCAAGAATTAATAAGATTTTAAGATCAAATGTAAACTTTTAAAAAAAAAACTCATTGTAAAAAGCAGGAGTGGTATTATAATTGCTCCATTATAAAATACAAAACAAATAATTTTCTAGAATCATTCTCGGTCCAACTATCTTAAGCTCGATAACTTTTACTGGACAGGGTAACTACACTATATATAAGAGGGAGTACTAACGCCATCGTCCTATTCACATGTCTTATT